>ML788955.1:382203-403839 GCA_009831015.1 Picea engelmannii
TTGGAGGCTAATAGCCTAATATAAATTATATTCTTGAGCCGACAAGGCTTCTAGGGTTATTAGCCAATTCATTAGGGTTTCTCTTGCTTCCCGGAGTCTTCTATTCTCGTCGGGTTCACATGTAGAGGTAAATACCTCCCGCAACTACCATAATATTAACAGTAAGGCCCAGGTGAGACGTCCCCGGTGACCTGGGGTTTTGAGAAGGCAAAGGATAATAAGATAAAGAATAGTTTTCCCCCTCACAAGTCACCACCGAGCAGATAGTCCGGCTAAACAGCCAATAATAAAGTATAACCAAAACAAAAGATGCACCTACCTGAGACAAAGCAACAAGAAAACTGATATATGCAAGATGCTCACTTGGTTAGTACTTCAAGTAAATCAACGACTATCTAATACACTTATCAGCAATTTGATAATAAATATTGACGAAGTCAATGTTTATAAAATAGCAATGATAATTATGTCACTTCTTCAATAAATGATGAAACAATATGGCATTCAATGTACCAAATCAATACTTCATTTAATTAATGCCTTTAATCACCATTCAATTGCTTATAAAGAAAACATTTAGTTGAACCAATGATATAATAACTAAAGATGACGGCAGCAATAGGTTAGTTAGGTTAGTTTCTAAGCTAGGGTTAGTAGTTAGGGTTTAATTCAAGGTTTTGAAAGTTGTTGTGATCAAGTTCACTTCAAAGTAAGAGGTCTTTAGATCAGTGCCTTAGGGTTAATGTAGTCAAAAGTGAAGAACGCAAGAGCTAAAGGATAAAAAGATAAAACGGCTAAGGACTAGAGGGAAAAGCTTTGAGGTGTTGCTAAAGCAAGGCCTCAAAGTCAAAACCCTAGGGGAGAGAGGCTCACCTTGGTGTAGGAGACCTAGGCCTCGATGCTCTCTCCTCCTTCCTTAACTCAATGGCAATCACGGCTAGCTGAAGATGAAGCATAAAACCAAGATAAGAAGGTTTGATGAAGCAAATTGTTGCTACAGCAAGGCTCTACCAACAAACCCTAGAAAAATCGACCCAAAGTGTAAAAAACCTAGGCTTTAAGGCGTCTCCTTCTTCTCAACATATAAATAGTACGGCTAGCAAAAAATGAAGAGAGAATGAGAGTGTAGCTACGGCTAGGCTCTCTCCTTCTTCAATCAATGGCTAAAAATATCTTTAAATGGGGACATGAGACAAGGACCTACTTGTGTGCTTGTCATCTAGGGTTTATTCAGCAAAATTATATATATATATATGCAAGAAATAAGTAATCCAACGATTAAATCAAGAAGTTTTGCAGAAAAAATACTTACATATCACCAAGAAAAAGCATAGCAAACCCTAGTTGTAACACCTTCCATTAAGAGAAATGCAAAAATGTGTCAAGAAAGTCTTCCTTCAACAAGTGCGCCTCACAATTTCAGCCAAACAACCCAAGTATAGCACAAATTTCAGACCTCACTAATGAGTGAGTGAGAGATGATCCTAAAATGAAGGTAAAAATCCTTCATTTATACAGTACCACGACCTAATTTTACATTTTAGGTCATGAAAAAGCTCGACAAGCCCAAAATACTAAAATCATATTGTTTCACATTAAAATGTCAAATTAAAACCCTAATCAAGATGAAAAGAGCCAACAAGCCCCTCTAAGGGAGACGTTAGCCCCTTCTAGGGCAAATGGAGCATCCTAGAGCAAAACGTTAGCCCTCCTTGGGCTTCTCCAACCTGCCACACGTGCAGATACTGCCCAGTCTGCCTCCCAAGACGTCCATAATGTTGGATGACGTCATGATCATGATGGGTGACGTCCTAGGTCTTTCAAGGCCAACATTCCACTGCAAGGCCAACATTCCACTAAAAAGGGGCCAATTCCCCTATGTCAAGCTCTGTCGGGGTGCCTCTGGTGGAACGTCCTCTTCTTCTCCGGTGCAGAGCCCCTGATCCATCTTTGTCCTGTCTCTGCCCTGTGATGGGGTCTCAACATCCATCTGATAGTCTCTTCAACCCCATGGAGGTCCAAACTAATCATCTCCCCATGTGTACCGGTCCAAAATGGTACCTGTTCGTTGGGCATGGTCCTGCACATCAACAGCTACGCCCTCCATGGGCTCATTCGTCACAGGGATCATAGCAATGTCAATCACATCTCATCATCAATATTATTAAACATATGCATAAAATCCCTAATGCATCAGTCAAAAGCTCAAAGATATTACACAAGCCTGCAATACAAGTCTGAAGAAAAGGACAGGGTGCATTATTGGGCTAGTGTCCACTGGAAAAGGAAAGTTCCCGGAAGAGGCCTCATCCAAGCCATGTAAGTGGGTGATGTGGTCAGGGGATGTCCAAGCATGTGAGTGCAATGAGGGCCAAGGGTGCAAAAAGCATTACCTGTGGGTGCCTTTGTAGAAGGCAAGTTGTACCTGTCCTGGATGCATTTTTTCCAAACCCATTCTTGGCTTTTATTCTTCATTCTTTTTATTCTTTTTATTCTTTTTATTCTTTATTGCTTTTTTGTTCAAGAGCTAATCAGGGGACACTACCCTGGCGTGGTGACCAGTGGTGACAGCGTTACCTACAACTACTTTCACAGAAATGAGAAGGTTGGCTCGTGATAAGATCCCCTTTCCCTTGGCCATGCAACCAAGAGTCACTGCCCTGGCGTGGTAACCAGTTGGTGGCAATGTCATACTGCTAGGTACCCATGGACCTAATAGGCTGGCTCGTGATGAGACCCCCTATCCTCTGGTTAGGTCTTGTTTCATTACCCATTTTCGGGTCCCTCTTGTTTCTTGTTGAGAAGCCTTTTATTGCTTTCTCGGGGATCCCTAGGTGAAGCATCTTGAGGTTTTATTTTTAGGCTTTTATCTTTTACCAACTTGCTTTTACCTTCTGGGCCTTTAGCCCCTTCTTCCCACGAGATAGGTGCAATCCTGAAAAATAGGTCAACCCCATACCCGGACAAGTGGAATGGGATAAGTGAGCTGGAAACAAGATGTAAAAGTGGTGCTATGATGCGAGCACTCAGCGAACGATGGCTTTTCAGAAACCCCCCCCCCCTAGTGGCAAACCAAAACCTACAGACACGGGCTTGCTAAGGCACCCTGTCAATCCCCCCAAACATGGTAGAGTGGGCAAGTGTAAGATCCAAGCAATCGTTAGAAATAAAAGGAATCAGATGCACATATTCAAGGGTTTTGATAATCAAAGTGACACATACCATGATACCTTGACTAATTACCTCATGGAGCAAGAACCATCTTCGACACAGGACCAAGCCAATGGTGATGGATGTTGATGTTGCTGACAAGATAAAGATGTTGGAAGAAAGAAAAGGTGGGCCCTCTAGGGCCATGCTAAAGACAATCCTGCTCTCGGTACTCCATGTCTACGACCTGTGGGCCTCGAGACATGATCTCCTAGTTATCTCGAAAAATGGGGGATAACAATTCCCTTCTAGGGTGACGTTAGGCTCCAATGTGGAATGTTGGGCTAGAAAAGATGCAAAATTCAGCCTCCCAAAGCCCATAATTCATGCCACACGTGCCACATGTTATGTCATACCC
This sequence comes from Picea engelmannii, assembly GCA_009831015.1. Classification (NCBI taxonomy): domain Eukaryota; kingdom Viridiplantae; phylum Streptophyta; class Pinopsida; order Pinales; family Pinaceae; genus Picea; species Picea engelmannii. The sequence goes on from ML788955.1 coordinate 385,772, forward strand.
TCCTCCATCAAACCATCAAGCCTTGGATGACATCATGGGMTAAATATATGGCATCAAGGCCTCCAAAGGCTAGCATCCAAGTGGGAGGAGGTGGGAGCTCATCTCCTAGCCATGCCAGAATGCCTCCAAAGGCAACGACCTCCTTCTTCAAGGTGCAAATGATGATTGTTAACGCACARTTTGTAGCAAGGATAAAAGGCTATAAGATAGAGAGTCAAACTGGCATAACAGGAACCAATCCCACCCAATGTCACCACAATGGGATGGTTCTTTCTATCTAGAGAGGTTAGGCCCAGGGGARACGTCCTCGGTGACCTGGGGTTTTGAGGAGACAAGAGGATAATAAGACAAGGATAAGTTTCCCCCCTCCCAAGTCACCACCAATCAGATAGTCCCGACTAAACAGCCAATAATGAAGTAAAACCCCCAAAGATATACCTGCCTGGAACAAAGCAACAACAAACTAATATATGCAAGCTAGTTCAAAGGGGTCAGTACTTCATATAAATAGATGACTATCTGATAAACATATAAGCAATTTAGCAATAAATATTGACAAAGTCAATGTTTATAAATAGAAATGAAAATTATGTCACTTCACCAATAAATACTGGAACGATATGGCATTCAAAGTAAAAGATCAACACTTCATTCAATTCATGCCTAAATTACCATTCAATTGCTCATAAAACAAAACGTTTGTTGCATCAATGATGTAAATGGCTAAAGATGATGACAACACTTAGGGTTAGTAGGTTAGTTTAGGCTAGGGTTAGTGAAGCTAGGGTTTCAATTAAAAGGTTTTGAGAGTGTTTAGATCAAGTCCACTTCAACACATGAGGTCTTAGGATTAGTTTCTTAGGGTTAAAATGGAGTCAATAGTGAAGGATGCAAGGGTTGAAGGAGACAAAGGTCAAAAGGCTAAGGACTAGAGGGAGAAGTTTTGAGGTGTTGCTAAGGCAAGGCCTCAAAATAAAAACCCTAGGGGAGAGAGACTCACTCCGGTGTTGCTATGGCAAGGCCTCTTTCTCTCTCCTCCTTCCTTAGGTCAACTTGGCAAAACAGCTAGCTGAAAAATGAAGCATAAAACCAAAACTAGAGGGTTTGATGGAGCAAGGTGTTGCTACAGCAAGGCCTTTCAGCAAACCCTAGAGAAAAAACGTCCCTAAGTGTAGTAGACCTAGGCTTATGACGTCTCTCTCTTCTTGGCCTCTAGATAGTATGACTAGCAATAAATGAAGAAACAAAGAGGGTGTAGCTACGGCTAGGCTCTCTCTTCTCTATGTGTTGAAGATCAAAACCTTGGATTTACCCAGGTTGACCATCAACTGTCGAAGGTCACAAAAGCTGGCCAGTGCATCGATCTGTCTCTGTAGGCCCTCGAGAGTGGAGGCTAACAAGACCAAGTCATCAGTGAATAAGAGCAGAGAGATCAACACCTAATGTAGAAGACAGTCATCCCCCTCCTAGATATGCTCATGGAGGAAATATTCTAGCTCATCAATATAAAACCTGAAGAATGTTGGCAAGAGGGGGCACCCTTGTTTTACCCCGATGGTACTTTGAATGAAATTAGAAAGGCCATGTGCCATCCTGAGGCATCCCGAAACTGACTCATACAACTTCATGATGGCTAGTAGGAGGGTCCCTCATAAGCCAATGTCGCATAGCCTCCAGAATAATGTATCCCTCGGAACTGTGACGAACGCTTTCCGGAAGTCTACAAAGCAAGTGTAAACCTTCGAAGAGCAATGACGAGCCTCTTCAATAATGGCTCGAAGTGTGAAGACGTGATCAATTGTTTGGTAGTCTCGGTGGAAACCAACTTGCCCACTTTCCCTGAGATGATGCCTCTCCAACTCCTCAGAAAACCACTGATGTAAGACTAGCATAAAGATTGGAGAATGCGTGACCCACCATGATAGTCCGGTAATTATTTGGATCGGAACTACTCCCTGATTTGTGGATAGGATGAACAATGTGTTGTGTCCAAGAGGCGAGGGAGCTTGAACATACCACCTGGCTAAATAAATCAACAATATATGACTCAAGAGACCGGATGCCATGCTTAAGGAACTCAGCCTGAAGCCCTTCCTCATCTGCTACTCTATTGGTAATCATAGCTCTAGCTACTCTCCTAATGTCCCGCTCAGAGAAGAGGTGGCACAAGGAGGGGGAGGAGGAGATGCGGGTGGGAGGTTGTCCAAGAATGTCATAAACGGAGGTGGTATGGGAGAATTGTTGACTTTCTATAACTCAGCTCAAAATATTATGCCAATAATTTGTTTAACCCAAAAATTTATATTGTTGATATAAACTCAGAAAATTGTGCATAAATACTACAGTTGAGTTATTTAACCAAATAGCACAGCAGAAACTAACAAAAAACCAAGCACATAATAAACAAGGACACCATAAATACCCTAGAAACGCCAGTGTGGGGAAAACCAACAAAGAGGGGCTTATATCAAGCTTTCAAGAGAAAAATTACAGTAGCAAGATGAGGAAATTTCTTGTAAGAAATTTCCTCATCCAAATCCCAATCCCTCTCAGCAAAATTCAACCTCACAAACAACTATACGACTAGCTCCTTCTAGCCCTATACGACCGAACTTGTACGGCCTGTGTACGGCTTGTACAGCCTGTGCAATCTCGGTCCTATACGGCTTGTTCTTGTGTTGGCTAGTACGGCCTATTTTCAGCCCTTGTTGGCTGAATAATTAGGCTATGTACGGCTTGGTGGAGCTGCAATGGACAAGCCACTAACTCGGCCTACTCACCTTGCTAAATTGACCCCTCTTGGCCTCTTTCGTTGCCCAGAACTGCCCCTTGCTTCAGCTTCCTTCTCTTTCCCAAGCACCCTTGTCTCGGCTACTCTCTCTTTCCCAAGCGCCCTCTTCAGCTCACTTGCTCAATCTCACAAATGAGGAATGTGTCCTTTTCACCCTCAGCCCCTCTCTTTATCCCCCAATCAACCACCATTCATCCTTGAATTGTGTGCCAATTCAGCCTCCAAGGAGGTGCACCCACATTTGGCTAGACCCCACACTCCACTAAGTGGTGTGCCCCACTAGACTAGGCCCCACAAAGAAATCACACAGAAATTTTGTTGATTGCCTAAGTTAGACTTAGTCTGAGATAAATAAGGTTGATCTGGGTATTTAGTGTGTCCATCAGCATGCCTAGGACACTTAGGCCCATGCTAAGACACCTACCGAACTACAAAACTAACACTCCCTCTTAGCGAGGGAGGTGTCTCCACCAGGATCAATCTCTGATCCCATCAAATCTATTGTTGTTGTTGTTGTAGATGCTCCCTCTAAACTGGAAGACCCTCTTGCTACCACTGTTGCACTCTGATCTGATCTCCTGCTCTACTCATCCATTAGTGTCATGTCATACCAGCTAACAGTCTTGGATGAATCCACTCGTCCACTAGACTCAGCTACCGACACCGATCCCCTTGAATCCACTGCAGGCTGTCCCAACACCCTGTACATCATACCCTCCCTGATGCCAAGCCTCACAACTGCATCCAAGATCGCTCCCTCTGATTGTATGAGCACCTGCACTACATAACCCATATCCTCCAGAGCTGATACAGAGAAAAAATTAACCTTCAACTCTGGTACAAACATCACCTCATCCACCTCCAGAAAACCACATGACTCTAGTTGGAATCTGACGCATCCAACCCCATTCACTACATGCATGGTGCTAGCCCCACTTTGCACATGCAAGTCTGAGCCCGTCTCCGAAACACTAAGGAACACCAACCTCATTCCCTTCATATGGCGAGATGGTCCACTGTCCACGAACCATGCCCCAATGTCCTCCAACTCTACCAATCTGCTACTGCTCGAAAGAGAGGCAACCAGAGAAAATTCCTCCTCGAATTTCTCTGCAAACTCATCTATCTCAGTAGATATTGTTGTTGCTACCTGTGTCTCCTTCTTTTTCTTCTTGTTGAGACATTGGCTAGCATAGTGGCCAGCTTTGTGACATGCAAAGCACTTCGCTTTGCTCATGTCCCTGGAACCTCCTCCACTACTCTTCTTCGCATGAAGAGCCACATTCGCCTCCTATTCACTCTTTCGTTGGCTAGCCTAAGTGGCATCAACTCTCAGCTCCTCTTGGGTGAAGTCATCCCGCAAACTCTCCCAATCAAGGAGTTTCTCCCGAGCCACCACTCCTCAGACAAACACTTCCCATTGCTTGGTGAAGCCAGTCAATGTTGTCCTCACCATTTCAATCTCATCCGCAGCCTCTCCAACAACTGCCAGTTCATCTCTGATCTGAGTGAACTTTGTGAGGTATGTCACCAGTGACTCTCCCTTGCCCATCTTCGTGCTTCTCAGCTTCTCTCTAAGCAACATCTTCTTGCTCTGGTTATCAGACTGGTACAGTTTTACTATGGCCTCCCACATATCCTTAGTTGTATTCTTGCTAGACAGATGAGGAATAATGTGGTCCTTAACTCCATTGACAATTATCCTCCTTGTCCTCACGTCCTTCTTGAGATAGGCTGCTTGTTGCGCTTGATCAGCTAGGAGTACAGCCTTGCCTTCAACAAACTCCCACAATCCATTCTCCTCCAACAGTAAACCCATTCACTCCCTCCATGGACTGAAATTTGAGGCCCCTTCCAGCGTGTCTTCAAACCTCAAACCTGCACTTGCCATTTGAGTCAACTTCTCTGACTCCCACTTTTTTTGGTCACATGTCCCACTTACTGATTCACTCTTCCTGGTCTGCACAACAAGTAACTTGGCTCCTTTTGTACTCAGAGGTTGACCTCTGATACCATGTTGACTTTCTATAACTCAACACACAGAATATTATGCCAATAATTTGCTTAACATAGAAATTTACATTGTTGATATAAACTCAAAAAAGTATGCATAAACACAACAACTGAGTTATTTAACCAAATAGCACAGCAGAAACTAATAGAAAACCAAGCACATAATAAACAAGGACACCAAAAATACACTGGAAACCCCAGTGTGGGGAAAACCTGCAAAGAGGGGCTTATATTGGGCTTTCAAGAGAAAAATTACAGTAGCAAGATAACTCAAATTTCTTACAGAAATTTCCTCAACCAAATCCCAATTCCTCTCAGCAAAATTCAACGCCTCACAAACAGTTGTACGGCCCAGGCCCTAGCCCTATACGACCCAACTTGTACGGCTTGTGCAAGCTCGGCCCTATACAGCCTGTTCTTGTGTCGGCTGGTACGACCTATTTCCGACCCTTGTTGGTTAAATAATTCGGCATGTGTATGCACTGGTGCAACTACAATAGACAAGCCACTAACACAGCATGCTCACCTTGTTGAATCGACCCCTCTCATTGGCCTCTTCTGTTGCCCAAAACTGCTCCTTGCTTCAGCTGCCTTCTCTTGCCCAAGTACCCTTGCCTCAGTTTCTCTCTCTTGCCCAAGCACCCTCTTCAGATCACTTGCTCAATCTCACAAATGAAAAATGTGTCCTCTTCACCCTCACCCACTCTCTTTATCCTTCAATTAGCCACCTTTCATCCTTGAATTGTGTGCCAATTTAGCCTCCAAAGAGGTGCGCCCCTCTTTGGTTGGACCCCACACTCCACTAAGTGGTGTGCCCCACTAGACTGGGCCCCACAAAGCACTCACACAAAAATTTTGCAAATTGCCTAAGTTAGACTTAGGCTGAGATAAAAAAAGGTTAATTTGGGTAGTTAGTGTGTCCATCAACATGCCTGCGACACTTAGGCCTATGCTGAGACACCTACTGAGCTACAAAACTAACAAGAACATGGCCTAGGGGTCAAGGTCAAGAAGGGTGGCGTGGTGTCTAGGGAAAAGGGCATGCCAGAAGACTTTTGGGGAGTGGAGGAGGACCTCACAAAGTTCCCATCTCCTCCGAGAGAGAAATGTTCGCTTTTTACGGCGAAGGAGTTGACGGTATGTTTTGCAGAGGTGAGGGGAGGAAGATGATTATGAATGAGGATGAGACAAAGCTGCTTGTGGATGGATTTGCATTCGTCATCGAACCAGTGGTTCATGGGGCAGGAGCTAGGGGTAGGCTTATGGGTACGCTGATAAGTAGAGTAGGGGTAAGAATCAAGGGCGGCCTCCATGAGGACCGTGGAAAGAATCTTGTATTTGGATGTGGTGGTGTTCGGTGATCCAAAGTGGGAGATGGGGGGGAGCAATTCCTTAAGGTGAGTAGTGTAGGAGTCGGCATAATCTCTATCAAAGTGGAAGGTAGTGCAGGAGGGTGGCAGGGTGGGATAGGGTGTGGGGGGGTGTAAAGAGGGAGAAGGTGAGGAGGGCATGGTCAGCCAGAGGGAGGCAGGATATAGAGAAGTGTTGGATATGCAGGAGGAGATCCAGGTTGGCCAAGACATGGTCAACCACACTGCCCCACTATGGAGGTTGGCAAACCTTCTTTAAACAAAAGGTTGCATGCACGATTGGAAAGGAGAAAGAAAGATATACATCCACACAACAAAATGGGGTAAGCAATTGATATGATTTACCTAGTACAGATAAGAATATAGTGTTGCCTCATTTTTTTCTTTGATTATGTTGAATCTATAAGTAAAAAGTCTAGAAAACAAGGCATTTACTTTAAATGGAAAATTTGAAGGACAATAGTGGGCAGTGGTGCCTTACTCTATAAGTTTAAAGAAGGGGGGTGTCCTCCTTGAGTGAAGAAGGAATTAACATCCACACTGTTACCCCTCATATTATATGAGAGTCTGTCCACATGTCCCAATTGCACTTAGCAGGCATTTCTTGATGACACAGGTGATTCAATTTTCAAATGCAATTGAGGGTTATTTTATGGATGCACACAATTTCCCTAACATTACTCTTATGGTATTACGGACCACTTTCTCAGTGGTGGGGGTGATGTCTAGAGGAAAATTATGAGTGCAAAGTTATATGTTTATACCCTCAAAGGCTAGCAGGATCTCATTGGTTGATTGATTTTGAGCACTAGAGTTATTATGATGTCATTCAATGTTGTGGTTTTATGTTGGTGGTGGGCCCTAACTAATATGTTGAGGATACACAAATTGCCTAGCAGATGATTTCCATCTTAGACTGATATTATTGGGCATAAGGATGGAACATTTGTATCGTTTGCATCACATTTGGAGGAAGTGACTAGCATCATCGATTATTATTATATGGTTCTAGCATGGTTTGTAGGTGTATTGCTATAGTTTCCTAACTTAGAGGCCTTCTAGCATGAGAACCCCAGGCACTTTGGGGTTTCATGATGGCTAGATCACTTTATTATGATGTTGAGATTCCCCTTTCATGGAGCGCTACCCTTACTGCTCATATTGATGCTAATTTAACCATTCGTTTGACTACAGTTTCACCACGTGGAGAGTCCATGCTAAGAGCGCTTTGGCTTTTTGTCATGGTTTTATGTTCATTATGAGTTTCTTAGATGGTGGTTGGTAGTTTTGAGTGGGGTGCACACCTAATTGGCATATATGTTGCAGCACCATCTTATTTTATGGTTATTTCATTGCTTAGATGGGGTCATCCCCTTCTTTTGGGAGTTTGTTGACTTGATTTGACTTGGTACTAGGATCATTGCATTATTTTATTGATTGATTGACTTGTCATCACATTGGAGATCACACATGATAGGGTGGAGGAGGTTATTTTCACTTGGATTGAGGAGCACCCTCCTTATCTTCTTTTTGCTCTCACACTTGTGTCCATGTCCTAGAAGGACACAATATTCTTAGGTTATTTTATTAGTTATTTTGGAGGATTCTAGGACGGCACACCATGTGGAGGAGTATTATATCATTTGTTTCACCTTTTGACACAGTCTACTTGCTTAATTTGAGCAGGTTGTTGGAGCCTTGGTCCACTTTCCTACCATGCTTGAGAGAGCACACCACTTGCTTGAGCTCATATGCTTTGAGATTTGTACATATAACAATGCCACTATTAGTTTATGCATTTGTTGAGCATATCCACTAAAGGTAGTTGGGGGATATTCTTTGTTTATGCATTCCTTGATTAGATCTAGGGTTTTTGCTCGGATATTATTATTTTATTATTGAAGGTTTTGAGCCTAGAACATTATGAAAGAAAGGCTCCTCCACTTGTAATGGTTGCTGAAGGAATGAGTAGTGAACTCTTGGTACTATTGTTTCTAGCTTTCACTTGATGCTATTGGATGGTTGATTGAGGCGCTCCCTTGAATGAAGATTTCTTCTATACGTTCATGCTATCTTATGTTGAAGAAGTTTACATCGATGGTGGTTATGGGATGCTAAAATTGGTAACATAATTTCTCTTTTATTGTATTTGCCATTGCATATTCTACATGGATGTATGTCTCTCTACATTTGGTTATATGCATGTGTAACTCATCCTTGATAAATACAAAACCCGTAACCTTTGAGATTGTCTTCACTAATGATCTCCCATTTGAGAAATTTCTGAAGTATAGGATAACAAGGAAGAGATTTAATTTAACTTGCAAGCTGTAGTTCTATTACCATCATTTCCTCATTAAATCTGCCCTCCCAAGAGCCGTTTTTGACCCCATATGCCCATTTTCTTTGTTAGGCACTGGTACCACCTTGCAACCACCATAAAAATCAAACAGGAAACCATTTTATTTCTGCTCTATAGGTCTGGAAATTACAGCATTCTATCATACTTCAGATCTTCCCTAGAAGCTCTGTTACCGGATCCGTGGGGCCAGGGGGTTGGATCCGAGGATCCCCAAATCGAATACGGATTCAGATCCGGATGCGCCGGGATCCGCCTAGGATCTGCTCTGTGCACTATATTTTCCCTATGTTTAAATACTTTCCTTATCGAGGACGACGGGTCGGTGCAGGCCGAGTTCTTTCAGGCCAACCCAACTCTATTTTAATATTGAATCACCAAGGAAATAGGTGCCTGAACCTTCTCTCACAACATTGTTACACGGTCGATGGAATGGTGAAAAAGAATAGGGCCGACAACCATACCCTATTTTCTTCCCTCAAAAACGGTCACTATCCCACTTATCCAACCACACCTTTTTGGCCTAGCCTCAACCAGCCTCCTACCTATTTTATGTTGGTTGGTCATAGAGTTGTTGAAGTTGAACAAAACTTGCAAAGGTTATGTTTAATTAAACATAAACCATAATAATGTTTTGTTTACAGTTTATGTTTATTTAATTTATGTTTATAATTTTTATAATAGTTGATGTTATAATTTCTAATAATTATTAACTATTTAATATTCATAAACATTAAACATATTTATAATTTAATTTGTATAAATAATTAACGTTTAATATTTATAGACAATACTTTAATTTTAAGTTTATTTATCTAATATATTAATTATTTTATATAAGTATTATATAATACAAATATATATAAGTTACATATCATATAATTTACAATTGTTATATAATTTTTATTTTTAAAAATTATAAAAAATATATATTTATATTGTTTGTACTTATTGTTTCCCCGCCATATCTGGATCCTGGCTTTTCAAAAAACTGGTGGATCCGTATCCAGATCCAAATCCTGGTAACTTAGCCTAGAAGAGCTAGTATCGTCCTTGTTTGGAGGTCTAAACTAGACTGAAATTTAGTGGTATAAATCTGCAAGAGTAGTCCCCTGAAACATGCTCTTAAAACCGATTTATACAGCCCTCAACCCCACCTTATTGCGCTACAAACTAGATCTGGAAACAATAATCATTATCTACTTGTAGATCTATCTTTAAATCTGGAAATTCATTGTTTGTTACATCCTAAACCAGATCTGAAATAAGACATAAATCTGCATTTTTAGATCTCAGAAATAAGTTGTACAAGCAGATCTATACAAGTTTGTAAACCATTTTATCACTCAGCCAGTCAGATATGGAAAGTATAGCCCTTGTTCTTGTTAGTTTTGTGCCCATAAGTCCAATAACCTTATCATCTACTTCATCCGAAATCAGACTTATAAGGCTGTTGTATAAATCTGCTTTCATCATTGTGAAATTAATCCAAGAACAGATTTGTAATTAGTCCATTAATCCACTAATTTATTGCCATATATCTTTGGATCAAACAAAAATAGGGAAGCCCCCCTTGTGTTGATAGTAAGTCATCCTAAAGTGAGGGAAGGGGGTGCTAAGGTGAAAGTGGTAACTCTTCTGAGTTCCACTTGGCATTTCACCTGGTGAAGACTTTGCATCTAAGGTGAGGGATTGAGTGGTAACACACACAATCATAAAATGATAAATAGGGATGGCAGTTAGAAACTAACTACATACAACCAATTTGGTGAGAGAAACAAAAGGAATTATGAGTTACTGCAACAGCAAAATTTTGAAAGGGATCAATTTCTACAATTTGTACAGCATAAATATATGATACTTAAAAGTTAAAACCACAAAGAAAAATTGTCAATGTGATCTAATGGTTTTTCAAATTTCTAAGGAAGAGATATTGATAGCCAAATCAATTTGCTTTTAATTCCACCAAAAGGATTGAAAGCAGGAAATTAGTCATTCACTTTCACTCTGACCAGATGAAACATTGGTGGAACTGAAAAAGAACATACACAGAATCACAGAAGAAGAATAGTTACTTCTTACTACCCTAACATAGATTTACACAATAGTTCAATACCTCAACAATAGGAGTAATATTTATCTCGTGTTTTACTCTCAATAGTATTTTCTAGTACAACATTTTCTCAGCTGTCCTTCAAAGAAACAATGACTATAGATTTCATCCTTGAATGACTTTTTTTAAAACTACCAAAAAAATTGCTGTTGAGTTTTGACATTTCGGTCTTGAAGATATTGCTCATTTCCTGGTAAAGGTATACACCAAACAATATACAATCAACTACAGTTGTGCATAAAATCATCACATAATATCTTACCTGATCAAATGAAAGCAGCCGATTGTGTAAACCATCTCTGTCATCAAGAAGATCCCATTGACGACGAGCATACATGAAAGAGAAATTGTTCTTGCGGCTGGGAAACTCAACTTTCTGCCAAATTGTTGATAAATATTACATTGATAAATAAAAGCTCAATAGTAATTAACATCACAAACATGTTATTGCAAAGGAAGAACTTACTGCAAGGTGGCCAAATTCATTGCCCATAAAATTAAGGTAGGCACGCCCACACAGGCTTAAAGATATTAACCGGATCATCTGTAATTTCATAAACCCATAAGATGTAACAAGAACAACATTATACCGGCAGCAATAGTAGAGCTGAAATTTAAAAATAAGCTTTTCTGCCAGGCATTATAAAATTTTCGAAGGTGGTGGCCTGTGGTAGCTTGTGTGATGCATAAATGAATTTCCTCTAATGATTACAAGATATAAGCTTGAAAATAAAATAGAAATTTTACCTTGTATAAACATACTCCCCTTACAAATGATTCCTCTGGCAAAGTAGTTTGAGAAGCTCCGAAAAGAATCTCTGCAAAAGACCTTGCTCCAGTAATAGACTGCAAGGCAGTTGTGTTCATCTATTATTATAGCACAAATTCACTTACTAGGAACAAATTAAATGATATTTGTCAAGTAATGAATACAACTAACACACAAAGGTCGAACAAAATAATGCAATTGAAGGTATGCAATAGAATATGCATCTCACACTATGCACTGATTGCAGAGGTCAAATAGCATGTCTTCGAGGCATGGTTCCATTTCAAGGCTAAGAGAGTGAAAGCCTTTTCTCAAAGAGAAGTTCAATAGGACAGAGCAAAGTTATCAAATCTCGCTTCTAGTTCTAAGGCTGGAAATCATGAAACTTTGGTTGCTCTCATTGAATTTTATTACGAGTTTTAATGTGGCATTGTTATCCCCTATCCTCAGGATAACTAAGGAGATTATGTCTCGAGGCCCAAAGGTCCTAGACATGGAGTATCGGGAGCCAGACGACTTGAGCGTGGCCCCGGACGCCCCATCTTTTCTTCAGTGCATCCCATCTGTCAGCAGAAACAGCATCCATCCCACCAGCCTGGTCCTGAAGTAGCAGTGGGTCTTTCTCCATGAGGTAATGAGTCTGGGTATCATGGTATGTGTCACTCGGATTTTCAAAGCATTTGAATATGTTGCACTAAACCCTCCTTTAGTTCATAACGTTTGCTTGACAATTATGCTCTTTAACTTGTCCATACCTGGGGGGGTGACAGAATGCCCTAGTAAGTTGTTTCCCTTTAGGATGAGTTGCCACTGGGTGGGTCTATGAAAGGTCATCGTCCATTCCTTCCATACTTACCATTTTTCATAATTATCCCTCTCATCTTCCTCTACCTTTGTTCGAGCATTGGTTTTGCCACAGTAGGAAGTGTTGTACATTGCCTTGTGGGAAGAAGGGGCTAAAGGCACAGAGGGTAAAAGTAGCTGGCAAGAGTTAAAAGCCAACATAAAACCTTTGAGATGCTTCGCCCAGGGATCCCGAGAAAGCAATAAAAGGCTTCTCGATAAGAAAAGGGGACCCGTAAGATAAAGTAAAACTCAAGGTCTAGTTAGTGGATGGGAGGTCTCATCATGAGTCGGCCTATTAGGTCCATGGGAATGTAGCAGTATGACACTATCATCTATCTGGTCACCAAACCAAGGTAGTGGCTCTTGGTGGCATAGCCAAGAGAAAGGGGGTCTCATCACGAGCCAACCCTCTCATTTTCGTGAAGTGCTTGTGGGTAACGTTGTCACCACTGGTCACCACGCCAGGACTGTGTCCCCCAGCTTTTCCCTTGAAAAGAAAAAGTAATAAGACAAATAATAAAAGGCATTGAATGGGCTAGGAAACAATGGCATCCATGACAAGGTGCATCTCGCCCTCCACAGAGGCACCCACAGGCAAGACCTATATTTCCCTGTTATCACTGCACCCTTTGCCTAAACATTCCCCCTGCACCATTTCACACACTTACATGACTTAGATTGGTCTTCACCTGGGAAACACCCCAAACTTGAGGAGGATTACTCCAATAGGACATCCTGAGACCCTCTCCAAACCTAACTTGTTAAACTGCATAACGTCTTTGAGCATTTATCTGGGTGAAGGGGGGTTTGATGCCCATGTTTGGGTAATTTGATTATTGGATGTGACTAGCATTGCTATGATCCCTGTGACTTATGAGCCCATGGAGGGCATATTTATTGTTGCTGCAGGACTTTGCCCGGTAGACATGTGCATGTGGGGAAATGATTAGGTCGTACCTCCATAGGGCTAAAATCCCAGCAGATGGATGTTGTGACCCCAACCAGGGGTAGAGAGACACCAGAGTATGGCACCAGGAAGAAAGAAGGATGTTTCCCCCGAGACACTTTGGCAGGCCTAGACCCAGGGAGGAGCTTGCCCTTCCACCATGAAGTTGACCCTTGAGGGCCCCTAACGTCATCATGTTGACCCTTGACGTCATCCAATTAGGGTTTGGCATTTATGAGGACGGTTTGGTGCGAGTTGGCACGTGTGGCAGCATTTGGGGCCTCTGGAGGCCAAGCGTTTTCCTTTTGAGGCCTAGACTTCCATCCTAGGGGTCTAACGTCACCATAGAAAGGCATGACATCATCTTTAAAAGTGAAATTAGGGTTTAATTATCTTAATTTGTGTTAAAACTGGATTTTTCATGTAATTTGGCCATGTTGGCCTTTTCATGACCTAATTGTAATTAAAGGTCATTGACATTGTATAAATAAGAGATAAAACTCTCATATTTTTTCATAATTCACTCATCACACAAGTGGTGGTCTGAAATTCGGCCTTCTTTAAGGTTTATTGGCTGAAATTTAGTGGTGCGCAATTCTTGGAGGAGGCATTTCTTGGTGTACTTTGGCAATTTTTCATGTGGAGGATCTTCAACTAGGGTTCTTGCTTGAAAATTCTTGGTGAAGTAAATGGAAAATCTGCATTTCTTTATTGTGAATGAATGCTTATGGTTAATTTTGCTTGTTTCATGTCTAAGATTATGAAATTGTTTGCTTGAAACCTATGTTGCATTGGTTTTCGAGACGGGGAACGGCGGGGACGGGGTGACACATCCCCGGGACGGCTAGAGCACACCCTCAAATTTTTCTGGGGACGACGGGTTGGGGGCGGCAATAATATATATATTAAAAAATATTAAAATTCACCATAAACATTTGTAGTTGCTTCAAGCTTGTAAGCATAACAAGCTATACTATACAGTATTATGCACAGCCCTTACACTTGCCAATACTGAAAAAGTTCGAGCAATTTTAAAAAGGGTCGAGTGACATTTCATTATTAGTTGATAGACAAGAGAAAAATGCAGTTTAGCTTTAGGAAACTTAAGGGAGAAATGTCTCTATAGCAGTTTTTCTTACTCGTATTTCTTGTTAATGAAAATTATGTTAAAACATGAAAGGCATTCCCTTCTCAATAGGTTTTGCAGATTTTTATGGTTGTGTTGAAAACCACTATAAAACACATTGGTTCTGTAAAGAGATTAGATTCATATTTCAGATTAAGAAGGTGATTGAATAGGAATTTATTCAAACATTTAGTACCCAATCGAAGTCACTACTATCTGATTATTTTCACAATGCTTGAGGTTGGAATGGTAGAAGCACTATAATTGAATGACTCCCAGAAACCCATGTACAATATGTAAAAGCTAAGATGACTAGAAAAATGAGAAGAACAAGAGCAGTGACCATACGGATCAGCCCTTTGAAATGTTGCATTTCTTGTTTTTTTGACATGGAAACTTTGTTTGTTGTAACCTTGTTGCTAAAAATACAATATTTAAATCACCAAAAACTCAAATCAAAACCCATCATACAAAACCCATGTTTTGAGCTACAACTTTTACAACAGATTTAGATTCAATGCAATACAAAAATTATGGATGGAAAAAATGATCTTATTGTCCAATCATCAATTTCCGTGATTTTCAAGACTAAAGATATATGCCCGGAATATCCCCAAAATCTGCCCCAAAAAATCCCTGAAATCTGCCTAGAACATCCTCAAAATCTGTCTGGAACGTCTTCGGGATGGCCAGCAAGTCCCCGAGTCCCCAATGGAGTCCCCAGCAATTTGGGTAAGTTTCCTAAGGGTCCCCAAGTCCCCGAAACGCAGGAACGACGGGTACGCGGGTTTTTTTGGGGGGGACGGCTCCCCGTCCAACATAGCTTGAAACCTTAGGAGAAAGACATATGTTACTATATTTTTCTCTATAATCTTCCATGTGTTAAAATTTCTTGAACGACACCTATCCTAAAGTAGATACTAGATCCCTACCATTGTAGCACTCTAGTAACCATACTTCTATGCCCAATTGCATATTTTATTACAATTTGTTCAAGGAAAGGAGAAATCGCTAGGGCCTAACCTTTGTTACTTTCTAGCAATTATCTCTTGGAGATCGATTTTTGAGGCCTTGGGATACCAACACCTTTCTTATCCTCTCCATCCTTTGACATATCATTATCATTGTTATTTATCCTCTAAGATTTGGTGCTGCCATTAGTGACTCCATTTACACTAGAAAGACACTAATCTACCACTTGCAAGTGTTAATTGATCAAACAAACACTCACACTTTTATCCTTGAAGTTTTTACTAACATTTGCTAACCCTAAACTAGACTAACTCCCAAGCTAACTTGTTGTTGTAGCAAAACATTGCTACAGCCATACAAACATACATTGATTGGATACACCTCCCTACATAACTTGCACTTAACTCATTCAAAACTTAATTGTGATAATTGCTAGTCAATCTGCTAGGTAAGTGCTAGCTTTGTATGGCGTTTTCTTGCACTTTTGACCATTAGAAATTGTTGTTGTTGCAAAAGATTGCTACAGCCATCTAACTGCAGCAAATTCTCTGCAAAAGTGATATTAAAAGCTAGCTAAACATTGTCAACTTTGCTTGCAACAATTTATTATCAATTTGCCTAGTCAAAGTTACTTTTTCTTCTCTTTTTCAAGCAATTTCAAGGCATAATTCTTGTGGCTGTTATAAAATATTAATTGTTGTTATAAATTGTTGCATTGCTGCAAATTCATATCAGCTAGCTTACTTTTTTGAAGGTTTATTGTCTTATGAAGCACTAACAATCATTTTGGTACTTGGAAAGTGCCCCTTTTTGCCTTGTTGTCTTGTTCTGGGCAGGTACACAATATTATCTATTTGCTTCATCTTTACAAGACATAAAGAAACCTGAAGATTTTCTAGGTCCTGTTATCCCCGATTTCTAGGGATAACTAGGAGATCATGTCTTGAGGCCCACAGGTCCTAGACATGGAGTACCGAGAGTAGGATTGACCTGAGCATGGCCCTGGAGGGCCCATCTTTCTTCTCCTTCATCAGACTTGTCTTGTCAGCAGCAACAACATCCATCACCTTCGGCTTGGACTTGTATAAGAGAGGACTCTTGCTCCATGAGGTAATTGGTCTAGGTATCATGGTATGTGTCATATTTGATCATTATAACCTTTAGATATATGCATCAAATTCCTTTTATTTCTGACGACTGCTTGGATCTTACATTAAACCACTTGACCATGGTTAGGGGGATTGACAAGGTATCCTAGCAAGCTTGTACCCATAGGTTTCGGTTTGCCACCTGGGGGAATTTTGAAGGGCCATCGTCCACTCCCATCATATCATCACTTTTACATCTTATCTCCCACTCATCTACCCCATTCCCCTAGTCCGGACATTAGGATGATCTATTTGTGAGGTTACACCTTATCTCGTGGGAAGAAGGGGCTAAAGGCCCAGAAGGTAAAAGCAGTTGGTAAAAGTTAAAAGCCATAAAAATGAAACCTAGAGATGCCCTGCCCAAGGATCCCCGAGAAGGCAATAAAAAGCCTCCCAGCAAGAAATAAGAGGGACCCGAAGAAAAATAACAAAACAAGACCTAGCCAAGAGGATAGGGGGTCTCATCACGAGCCAGCCTATTATGTTCATGGGTACCTAGCAGTATGACATTGCCATTATCTGGTTACCACGCCAGGGCAGTGACCTTTGGTTGCATGGCCAAGGGAAACGGGGTCTCATCACGAGCCAGCCTTATCATCTCTGTGAAAGTATTTGTGGGTAACACTGTCAACTCTGGTCACCACGCCAAAGCAGTGTCCTCTAGTTAGACCCTGAAATAAAATAAATAAGAAAAAACAATAAAGAAAAGAAAGAATAAAGGCAATAAAGGGCTTGGAAAGAATTGCATCTATGATAAGAACAACTCGCCTTCTACAAAGGCACCCACAGGTAATATCGTACACCCATGTCTTTCACTCTACCCGTATGTCTGGACAACCCTTGACCACATCACCTTGTTTTACATGGCTTGGATGATACCCTCTGGGGACTTTCCTTTTCTTATGGATGCTGGCCCAATAGAGTATTTTGTCTTTTTCTTCGGCTTTGTATTGTAGGTCATTGTAATATCTTTGAGCTATTGAAAGATATATCAGGGGTTTTATGCATGTATTTGATAAAATTAATGACGAAATGTGATTGAAATTGCTATGATCCCTGTGACTGATGAGCCCATGTAGGGCGAAGTTTTTGATGTGCAGGACCATGCCCGACGGATAGGTACCAGTTCGACCGATACACATGGGGAAATGATTAGCTTGGACCTCCATGGGGCTGAAGAGCCCATCAGATGGTGGCTGGGACCCCATCAGGGGCAGAGACAGGACAGTGATTGGTCGAGCCTTTGCACATGAGAAGAAGAAGGACGTTCCCCCCAGGACACTGTGGTTGAGCCCAGCCCAGGGGGGTTGACCCACTTCAGATGGAACATTTTCATTTTGATGGCCAGGATGTCACCCAGGAGGCCTTGACGTCACCTTGAGCGTGTGGCGGTTTGATAGGACGGCTGGCACGTGTGGCAGCTTGGAGGAGCCCAGAAAGGGCTAACGTCTGACTTTTGGATGCTAGACTAACCCCAAAAGGGCCTAACATCTCCCTCAAAGGGGCTTGACGTCTCACCTTTTGCTCATTTATGTCTTTTACTTAGCAGTTAATGTAAAAACAGTATGATTTTGGTTTGTAGCCTTGTCGGCTATTTTTAATGACCTAATTTTAA
>ML788955.1:436076-448254 GCA_009831015.1 Picea engelmannii
AGGCATGGTTACCCTGGTTACAAACCAGGGGCCCTAGAGATATCTAGGGTCTTCAAATGCTTGGTCCCAGACCAAGACTCTCATGCCCCAGGCATGGTTACCCTGGTTACAAACCAGGGGCCCTAGAGATATCTAGGGTCTTTGTCAATTTGGTCCCAGACCACATACCCCAGGAGTGCACTGGGGGCCCTAGACCTTGTCTAGGGTCTTAGCCCTCCTCAAGGAGAATGGCTCTCGCTGCTGCATGTAAATTTAACAATAAGGCTAAGCCCTAACTCCCAACATTCACCAACCAAAACCCTAAAATTCCAATTACTTTCTTTTGTCTTAAAAATACAAAAATACAAAAGATATAAACCATCAAAAATATTTATTTCATTGTCTAGAATAAAGGTAATGGTTTACTTTTACTTTCTAGACATCTTGATCCAAGGGTTTGTGCTAAATTGATGATTTTCTAACCCTAGGAAGCAAATCAGCCCTATTGGATTGTGCCTCGTTGTCTTATCTAACATTCTTGTGGCTGATTTGAGGTTTTTATGAATTCTGGAAATTAATTACAGCAATAAAAATCAGAAACGGTGAAACCCTAGGGCTAGGGTTTGACCCTAAAAGGTGAAATCTAACCCTACCCTAGTTTATATTTCACTTTGGAATTGTTTAGTAAGTTTATCTAACGCATTCTAGTGGTGAAATTCGTCTCCTAAGTTGTTCATTGCTGTTGTATTTCATTTTGGAGATTTTTTTAGTGAAACCCTAGGGGATTCACCACCATTTTTGCAAGTTTGAAGTAATTGCTTGGATAATATTCAATTGTAATTGCATTAGTTTGGTGTTGGGTTTTTTTTATACATATATATCACAGCCCCAATAGAAAATGCCCAAGGATTTCATCCCAAGTGCTTTTAAGCACTCTTGGGTCACTTTTTATAGTCCAAATTTGCAATTTTCTGCATTAAATATCTTATTTCAGATTCTGGAAATTCATGACAGCAGCAACCTTGTCCGTTTACAGTCACCAAACAAGTGTTAATACAGGCATAACATTTATTCTTGGTTTGTATGGTGAAATCTCACTCTTTTGCAGTAATAAACATAATTTCCCTCACCCTAAGAGTGATTTATTTACATGTCGGTTTACATCTTTTCTGTAGCTATTTAATTCAGAGCTCAGCAGTTGTTTAATAAGCTCATAGCCCTCATTATATTGTAGATTTATTTCCCTAACACTTGGTTGAATATTTTTAAGGCATTTGGCTACTAAGGCTCTGGTCTACCTAACGAATATTGAGATGTGTAGTTGGAAGAATTGGGATACTGCCCTTGGTCGCTAGGAGATGCCCTAAAGTGAAGGGGAGATTGTGCTAAGGTGATAGTGGTGCATTTCCCATATCGTGCTATCCCCATAGTATTCCCCCAAGGGCTGCTGGTTTGGGCAGGAACAAACTCCTTCAAAACAGCGCTGCAAATAGCTCTCCAAAACCATCAAGGAAACTCAGCTCAAAAATTCCAAAGAGCTCAAATTAATAGTGTGAGTGAAATAGAGGGGCGGGACCTCTTTAAATCGGCTTGAGTAGGCCTTAGGGTTAGGTAATAGTCCCCCCTTCCCTTAAACTATTGTTATTTTTTTTTTAAATTGAATTATGTGGGTCCATGATGCATCGTACGGAAGTTGTACATAACCGGCCGGTTCGGTACCAAAAGGTCAGTTCGATACCGAACCGACCAAAAACTGTTCAGGAGGGTGATAACACTGCTTCAGACCTAATACCATCAAGCTCATCACTTCGTTCTATCAGTCTACCTCGACTACTAAAGGCAATAAGTACCAACCGAACTCCTTACTTCTTGATCTTATCGATGGCAAATCAGTAAGACAAAGGACCATTTCCCACCACCCTGCCTCTCAGAGATCACAAGATCAAACTTGCACCATACAGATTACTACCCATCAGATCCGTCGAGCAGCCAAACTTCTATCAGGAGAGTTTTTCCCCTCAACTTCAAATGTTAGGAGGAAGTGTACTACCCACAGAGTCCATCAAGAAGTTAGACTTCTATCAGGAGGGTTTTCCTCTCAACCTCAAATGTTAGGAGACAAAGTTCATCTTGATCCATAATTCCTCCCAAGATTGTACAACCAAGTCCCCTCGGCCCTTGGTACTCACTAGAGAACAACATTAAGCTTTGTATCGGTCCCTTCATAGTTATTGATTGACAAAAGGATACCTCTCCTCCTCCTTCCTCCTCTAGTTTTACCCTCATTCCTTGCTATGATTTTGATGTTGAGCTAAGGACTTGCGCCTCTTAGGGTTTTCCTCCTTTGTTGTACCTTGAACTCGCATCTCTCTCTATTATTATTAGTTATATATTTCCTTTTTATCAGCAATTTAGAATCCAAGCATGTTTTCAATACTCCCAGACCCTGTTGATGACTAGTTGTACTCTCTAGTCCCAATGACCTTTCTTGGTCATTTTTTGGACAGTAATAAAATTATATCATCTCAATATGAAAAATGTGATATTGTATGATTATGTAAGATGAATATGATTAGTTTACAAAATCAGTGAATTATTTATAAGTTAGCATATCTGAGGGAAGACGGTTAGGGCCTAAGGGCCAAAAGTTCAACACAATACCATTTACCCAAAACCCCTCAATCCCCATTTCTTGTTCATGTGTCATTTCCTATTCTGTTTCCCATTTTTCATTTCTAGTAACATGCATGGAAGAATTGAAGGACCATCAACCTTCTATCTCCTCCAATCATGGCCTCAACTTTAATTGACACAAACTTCATTCTATTAAGTAAGCTTTTACAACAAGAATAATCTCAAAGACAATTGCATTCAAATCCCTGGACAGAAAATACAAAACATAAACTCATTCCATACTCCTAAATACGTCTTTCATCTGACAAGGCTATCCTCTCTTACCTCGCTCTTTCATATGCAGTAAATCTGCTTATTGAAAATCTTGCTAACAGAAAGATAACAAAAGGTTTGATCAAATAATTTTCCCCTTATGAACTGTAGATTTTCAAAACAGAGGCAGCCACTAGGAGGAAGAATTTCCAAAGATATCACGCTCTACTGATCCTTATTATAGAAGCACTGATGACCCCATCATCATAAAATTTCACAAAATCGATTGCATAATTATGACATAAATATAAGAGGGCACAAAATGAAAATCCATGTTGGGAAAAGACGTGTGTCTTATAGTTTACCTGGATATGATTTTCTGCATAAACTAGCATTCTTTCATTCTTCTGAACATTTTTCATCAGTGTATCCACAATCTGCATTAGCATACAGAAATAGGAATTAACTCAAAATAAGAAGAATAACACTTAAACATTTTCCAAATCCAACTTTCTATCTATGTGACACAACTCAGGTGAAGAATAAAAGATTGCATCGCTAAAAAAACATACCATATTCTAGTGTTCAAAGTTCAAACATAGATTGGAGAGCTAGCTCTCTTATCTACATTCATTCATATTCCAAAGCATGTAAATCTTACAAATTGGTTATGCATTCCAGGAGGATCAGCTATCCAACAGAGAACATTGTCCCACATGACCCCAAACTTGACCGAAAAATGGGGCCATTTTTCTTGAAAGCACCCACAAGAAACCAGGGAACAATATGTTACTATCTATGGTAGCTACAACAGAAGGCAGACTTAGATGCAACAGATTAGTGTAATATAATAGAATATCAGCCAGTATTTTGTTTGCTGCATATAATGTTGAAGAACATTTAGATGATTCTTGTATCCATAATATTTGACAGTTGACTACTTTTAAAACATTAAAGTTGAACACATACTACCATAAACATTTAAAAAATGTTGTTTCTTACAAACTGCCATAGAACATAATCTAATCTTACTTTCATGATCGAGAACCAGTTTTTGAATTTACCACAGTTAATAGATGGATTGATTTTCCATGCTCTTTCTCTCTCAAAATTTCTTCTTGCAATTACTTGTCAAAAGGCCCAAACATAATGTTAAAATTTTGAGAATCACGAAATTAATGCAAATTCTGAAATTTCACCTCAATCTTGAGGTTTCCTGGATCTATTCCCTGTAAACTTTCAGCCTTAGGGCTGATCTGAAATATTAATTACAGCAGTAAATACTTCACCTCACTTCAACTCAAATCACAAGGCAACCGAAGAAAATAGATACCAATCAAGTGTACTTCAAAGCCAACAAGTTACAGTCCTTAGGGAAAACTTTTCAAGCTATATAACGGATCTGAAATGTCTTATACAGTATATTATAACAGCAGTAAATCTGTTCCTTTAATCTTAAAGATAGGTGTTAAATCAATATATTATGTCAAATGAGCATGCACAACCAGTTCTAGAATCTAATCGATCACGAAGATAACATAGGCTGAAAATCAAATCTACAGGTACACAATATTTGGACAGCTTAAAACACTTCATCTATATAAGAGATGAAATACATGTACATACCAATAGCATATCACAAGCTGGTACAAATCAAACTCTCCACCAACTCCTAACTAGGAATCACTTTTAACCAACGTTGGTTACTGCACCAAAGATCTTCGACAAGTTAGCATCAACACCAGCATGTCCTTGGCACATACACTTGCATGCCATAAGTGTACAAGATATCTCCTTCTCTCTTCTCCATAATAAGCATAGCATGCAGCACTAGGGTTTCCAAATGTCACAAAACCCTAATCTTCTTCTTTAAGAGCTGGAAGATAAAATGCTTTCGTTGCCCCTCTAGGGTTTATAACAAACCTTAGTCCTCTTTGTCTCTTTAGGGTGAAAGCCTAACACTGGACTGTCCCTTGAATTTCCTCCAAAAACCTAAAGAGAGCAAATATAACATGAAGGAGAGTACAAAAAGACAAGTTTGCCCTAGTCTCACAACTCTAGCTCGAGCATGTGGAAACAAGAAAAGCGCATATCTTGTCATTGGGGTTGTCCTTTGCCGAAGAAATTACATATTTTTGGAACAGTTGTTAGGGGGTTTCTATTGGGAGATTCTTTGTTTTCCTTTGGCTGTGTTTTCTATGTATTTTTCAGCCATATATCAGTTGTAGCAAATACATTTCAGATCTGAAAATTACTGTATGTTGGACAGCTAAATGCATATTTAATAAAGCAAGGATTCGAGGTACTATCTTATGGTTTTTCATAGCTGTCCAACATGAAGAAATATGGGCCGAAATACATCAGAAAATACACTTAAATGAATGCTACAGCCATTGCACACAAAGTGTTTGACAAAATGTTTCAATCAGCCAACACACATAAAACATAACAACCATCAATTATATATAGCATCCCACAATTAGGGAGTTACAAGGAGGTAGAAATTATTTCAAATGACATGCTAACACATCAGAAAACCTCATCAAAGTCGGGACAGCAAGAAGAAGGCATTTGCTAAGGGAAATTGAACATACCGTCAAAGTGTTTGACGAAAGATATCAACCACATAGATCTGATTTTTAAATCAGATTTGGTTGGGGATCTTACATATAGCGCCTCGAAAGCACCTTGACAAGACCGCTAATCTAGGCAATAACAAGACCATAGCATCCCCCCTAAATTTCCCTAAAATTTGGGGGTGCTACCACACGTCCCTCATGTGCGTCTCCCTACTCCTACACTCCCCCATCATGGAAACTTGGTAGAACATTGATTAAAACCAACTTTATAAACTCGATAAAAAATTGTTTTACTAAGACCACTCTCCATTTCACCTTAAACCCATATCGTTTATGTCTTAGTAATCCTACCGTAGGAACACCACCCTTGTACCAAAGGAGAGTCGGTCTTAAGTGAGAAGAGGGTTGTGTGGTGACATTAGCATCCCTCATGAGTTTCCCATTGGCTAGCACCGATCTTGGACTTTGGATCTCAAGTGCTAGTTGGATAGGTAACACACACCATATGGCATAGACCAAGGTTAAATTCCCGCGGGGGATTTACACAACACCTTAAAGTAGACATGGGAGCACCCAACAGTAGGGGTCAAACTTATAGCAATGCATGGTGACAGCCCGTACACCTTCATGAACAAATAGGTCCATATAGACATATACAAGCCCACCCTCATATTCTCCTCAAGGCCTTCCACTTAAGGGAAAGTTTGTGACGTTGTGGCCAAGTGGTAAGATAGAGTGCTTGCCATGATGATGACCCAAGTTCAAGATCCAACAAGAGTGCTTACAAAGATAATGTGATTAACAGTGTTTTTGAGGTGTGAGCTTATATTCATCAGATAAACATCCATTCCATGATAGTGTGGAGGTGTTGTAACGGCATTCCTCATGTTAATGTGGTTTTTGTAGATGAGGCGAAGTGCAAATCTTGGGAAACTTTGACAAAATAGATACCCCTCAATTGCAATAGTATAGCAGAAGGTCTGCATGTTTTAAAGTTCCCATTATGAGAAGTTAAACACTCTCCAATGAAAAGGAGTTAACCAACCAAAAAAACAATCTAAGCTATCAATTGTTTTTTACAATTCCAATGTGCTTAAAGTGCAAAAGCCATTTATGACCTCTTTTGGCTTTCTATTTTGCATAAACTATTAAATTGAAAGTGTGTAAGCGTAGATACTAACTACTAAGAAGCTCTTCTAACAAATACTACATTTTGATCTCCAAATCAAGGACTTTAAATAAAAACACTTTTTTCAATAAAGTTTGTGTATATAAAGAATAAAGAGGTTATAGAACTAAGCATTACATCTTTATTTCCTAGTATTTCTACTCATGATATCCATAATCAACACTCAACAATGTCAAGAAAATGTTTCTTACCAAACCTTTGATTTTATTATACTCCAAAAGAAGAAAAAATAGCATAGAAACTAGATTATAAAGTTGGAAAACTGACCATATTCATATTCCATTGATCAGCTGGAACATTCTCAAGAAGCCACAACCACATTTCAGAGATTGACATATTAACAAAGAAATCAAAACCCAATCCTCCTTGACTAATGGGCTCACATAGTCCAGGATAATATGTTGCCTGAAACAAGATAATCGAATTAGAATAACTACAAAACCAGAGAAGTTCCATCATACCATATTGAAGAAAGAGAAGAAAGGGAATATCTATTAATATTTATATCATATGAGACACCTATGGAAGCATGCATGAAGACAACATATAGTGCAAGAGTTGGATCCATGTCACAAATAAAGAGGGAAAAAGAAAACACATACACAAGTATTAATGTCCCCAAGTGACCAAAAATAATTGATGGAACTAAAAGTCACCAGAAGTATAGATAAGGCAAGGAAGTGCATAAAACAATTTTAGCCTAGTCTAAAACTTTAGATGAAAATGGCAACAAAAAGACTAAAGTACAAACACTTCTCTAGAGGTATGTAACTGCAATTCCATGTCCTACAGATATTTCCATAGAGGAAGCGTTTCCATTAAGAAAAAGTTAAGAAACCAGATTGGAAACGTCTCAGAATTGTTTTTGGTATTCCTAGCAATATCTAGTACTAAATTCTTGTTTTTGTACTGCTTATAAAGTTAGTTACTTTTAAACTTTTAGTTGTGCATGGGCCCCATAACTTGCAATCTAGAAAAAAGAAATAATGAATGAATAAATAAATAAATAGAAATCTCTCTATTGATGTACTCTTTTAGTATCTATCCCAATGCATTGTTTTAGTCCTGTTGCCGCCTTTATACACACCTGCGAAATGTGGAAGAAATCTTCAATCCACTCGGTGTGTCTTTGGGGGCAAGTTAGAGTTAAGGTGTTGTCACCTAATCCTCAACTCCTCCCCGTCTAGGCCAACTCCTAGCGAAGCCAAGGGGGGTAGTCCCTAATAAAATAAACTAAGGCTTAAACCGAACCTAAGCAAATAGTATTCTAGGAGTTTATTGCATTATTAGATTTATTGATAGTAGGTTAATGAGGTAAATTTTATCTGTTGGAAAGTAAAGTGTTTGAATTAATCTAGATTTGGCCCTTCAGAGAACATCCCTAAAGTGGAAGTTGAGCTTGTCGAATATCCAACAGGGAGGTCCCTCTAATTTTGCACACAAGCCCAAGAGAAAGTGGGAGAACCGACAGGGAGAACCTAGATCCCAAAGTTCCCGCCAGATATCTTACAGAAACTCTCTTATGTTTCCACTAAAGCAAAGTTTCTTAAGGATTTACCTATTAATCTCTCACCACTGACCAGCCCAACATGTATGAAACTTACTCCCAGAAGATCAAGACAAACTCGCAACTAGAAGGGTCAGGAACAACACTTGGAGCTGAGGGGAGTTGTTTATTTTAAACAAGAAATAAAATTGTTGAAAGGAAATGTTTTCTAATTACTAGTCTTCACTGACCAGCCTCTTGTGAGGAGCTGAGGAGACGGTTTATTGCCAACTTTGAAATTGCATAAAATAAAGTTGCATAAGGGAAATCTAATCTAGCAATTAAAGTATTATTTTTCCAAATTGAAATCTAATCTATGCGTTTGTTGTTGTAAACTTTAAAGCAAAGAAAGAAAGAAAATGAGAAACTTGTTCCAAGACCACAACACCAACCCCCCTAGGGGGAAACACGAAGTGAGGCCTCCCTTGGCTCACTTATTTTATTAAATCAGTTACAATTGTCTCTTCAAGAGACTTTGGATCTCTTTAAATAAAGATATGGATCCTTATAAATGGATCAAAAATTAAAAAATAAACTTTTACAATGTTTTCCAAAGATACGAGGTAACTTTGGGGGTCTTGGAAGCTTCAAATCTTCAAGATTTGGACAGCATATCCCTTTGTTTATGCACAGATCTGCACAAAACAGCAAGCAAACCAAGATATAATATGCCCCAAAACATTTTAAAGGTGTCTTGGGATGTTGGTAATAAAGCCCAAAATTTTCCTAAGTAAATTTTATTGAAAAAATACAAAATGGAACCAAGGAATCAAGCTAGAAAGCTTGCTTCCTTAGGATCTTTTGTTGTTGTTTTAAGGCAGCAAAATGCAAGCACTAAATTGCCAAATAATCGAATTAAGCTATTTTTCCTTTAAGAATTTTCCTTTAAAATGAAACTAAGATAGCCACTAGCAAGCTAAATTTATAAATAAACTTTGTAATCTAATCTACTTGCTCTTTAAATATACAAAGTATTGAATGTATTCAACTTTTAACCTTTACTTTATATGTACTTGAAATGAGTAACCAAAACAGAAATTTTATAGAGTGAGAAAGAGAGGAAAGAAATGCTTTGATCTTCTTGGAAACTTGGGCAATGGAGTCTTGTTGATGGATCAAAGAGGGACTATGTCTTTCTTTAGATCTTGAAGACAAAGATAGGTGCAAGCAAGCTCAATCTCCTCTTTAAGTATGAGAACCTGCAACACTCATAGATCTCTTGCCAACAAAAATTAGTAGAACGGTGCTACCTACATAGAATGCTTCATAAAAAACATAAACATTAAGCAAAATGGATATGTATTATGAAAATTTTAGATGTACATAAGCGATAAGATTATTAAGCAAGCTAGTTTTTCTAATCTTATCCTACTTGGAGATAGCTCCACTAGAAGGCCACTTACTAACAATTGAAACAAGAAAAAACAAAATTGCAAATTTACCTAACAAATTAGCACATGACATAGATGCTCCACACATGAAATTGACACAAGAATGTAGCGTCCAAAGCCTTTTATTCCAATTCACAATGATGATACAATAGTTTACAAATGCAATCCTTCACTAGCTCCAACTCGTTTGCAAATGGAAGGATGCTTTATTATATAGCAAAAAAGGAAGATGCCAAGGGGAGGAGGGCGCACCAAGTGGAGAGGGAGGGCGCACCATGTGGATGGAGAGGGGAGCCAAGTGTGAGGAGATCGCTGCCACCTCTCCCCAAGCTCCTACCATGTGCCACTTGCCAAGAAATAGGGAAGTAGAGGGGCACCACCTCTCAAGAGGTAGGTTGCCCACTCTTTAGAGTGCGCCACCTCTCAAGAGGGGCGCACCCCCTCTTTGACTACATGCTCAAAAACCTAGGTGGAGCCTCCTCGACTCAAGTATTCACTTAAATGATGTCTCCTTTGCTTCCCTTTGGATGCCACACGGCCCCTTGGGCTTTATTCCACTTAAAACATGTTTAAACATGTTTCCTAGAAAATAGCATTTGCTGATTTTTTCCTGGTTTTTAATGCCTTTTTTGGGTTTTGTGAGTAAAATTGACATTTTAGTGATTAAAATCACTAATTTTACTCACAAAAGTGGGTACTTAGGTAAAGTGGGTGCTCTAGGTCCAAAAATGAGCACCCCCAAGGCATATGACACCTCCTAGTACCACTTTTTTAATACAACTTTAATTT
This sequence comes from Picea engelmannii, assembly GCA_009831015.1. Taxonomy (NCBI): domain Eukaryota; kingdom Viridiplantae; phylum Streptophyta; class Pinopsida; order Pinales; family Pinaceae; genus Picea; species Picea engelmannii. The sequence continues at coordinate 446,436 of ML788955.1, forward strand.
ACAATTAAAAATTTCTGTTTTACGGAAAAAATTTAATTCACTGAAAAAATTAAAAAATCCTAAGGGGGACTTAGCACATTTCCATAAAACTTTAGGAGGATGTTTAGCATGGTAATATACATTAGACACTGGGATTAGAGCCATGCTAAGGCCTAACCATGAGTATATACTCCAGCTTTGGAGAAATTGAGTGAAAAAACTCAGAAATTATAAATTGCTTAGAGAGCAGAATATAATTAACAAGTAAAAAAAACACTCCAGAGTAACAACTCATGTCTAAGTCTTAGGTGGCTAAGACCTTTTACAAAATTCATCATGCAACATCTCTTATTACAATTCCCCGAAGAGTATGGAAAATGTGGAAAAAGCTAATCTCATTGACCGACTGAACTTCTGAACTCTAAATTTTGAACAAGGAGTTGTTCAATCTTTGGCAGCTCGCTGGAGGTCCATCCTAGTGCAACTTGGTGGATAACAAGTCCCATTGACCTACTTTTGTTGTCATTTATTGGACATAATAAAATTATCTTATCTATTTTTGGTACCCTTATATTCATCAGCGAAACTAGTTTTTTATGTCATGCAACTTTAGAAATTTTTCATACAAAGTCTATTATGTCACATCATGCATTTGTACCATCACTAGAACACTAACTAGAGAATTGAATATGAAACTTTGGGAAGGAGACAATGTATCATGTTATCACCTAGAAATACCTTCGAACCAAACAACCCAAAGGTGTGCAGATAACTATATATTCATGTATGCCCATGTGTGGAGTGCCCTAGCTCTTAAGGACACATGGCACACAATTTTATGCACTATTGATAGGATGTTTCACCTTGGAGAACTTTATGGAGGTTGTGGCATAAACAACTACTATATTTTATTATTGTTGACTTGTCTCATGGAGTTGGTTACATGAGAACATTATTGTATTGTTCTCCTACATATTTTATTGATTATTTTTGGAAAAGAAAGCGGATTTTAACAAATAATTGCTAATTTTAGTAATGAAGTTGTTGAAGAGGTTATTTTATTGTACTCCTTGGGGAGATTAGTGGATCTAGGAAAACAATTATTATTTTGATGTAAAAGGAGATGGAACTACACTATGTTTAAAGCAGTGTTACAAAAATCGTTTCGGCGAAAATATCGCCGGGGTCCAGAAAACATCGTTTCGTAAAAATCGGCAAAACATCGGCAATATATCGGCAAACTTAAAAAAATACAAAAATATTCATTCTTTTTAAATTTTTGAAACATTTAAAGCAACAATACCATCAAATAGACAGATTGCCACATGAATATGGAAAGAAAACTGATATATAAGATATATAAGATGTCTAGTGATACATCACACATCAAAAATGAATCATGTCATGATTCCTAAGTCATCAAAAAATATAATAAATGTATCTCATGATCGTCATCATGACTCATGAGTCATCTACAATGAAATCAAGTAAATAAACTATGGATTCCCTCTACCCTTTTTACGGGCAAAGGTAATCGCTGTAGAAACTGCTTTTCCTCTAGCAGTAGGAGTAGGTGCCCTTGAGGCATGTGCGCCTCGTACTGGAGTCAAACGTCCTCTAGAAGAAGTCGAAGACCCTCGAGACAGATGTCCCCTAGAAGAAGGTACTGGTAGAGGAGGTCGACTGCTAGTGCTACCACTGGGCCTATCTCCCTCTGACTGTGACTCTCGCTCTAGTGGTGGCACACTTGCAGACTCGGCGTAAAACTAAATATCCTCTGAAACATCCTGATCCAAGTCCTCAGAGATACCATGATCATCACCACTATCCTCTAGCCAAT
>ML788955.1:472053-492414 GCA_009831015.1 Picea engelmannii
TTCCTTCGACTGGGTAAGTGTTTTTGTCTCCAAGCTCTACCTTGTACGATGTCTTCTTTTCATTTAGATTGGAGAGTCTGGCTTGATCTCCTGTCATATGCCTAGAAGCTCCACTGTCAATTATCCACATGTCATCTTCAAGCGTTCCTGTGAGTGTTGAGTAGTGTAGATGACCTGTCCTTTCATTCATGACTTCAGTTCACTGATGACTGGTCAAGCATTGACCCAAAATTTCAACCTTGACGTTTCTGCCTTTTGAGAGTGCCAAGAGGTGCACTGGACTAAGGCGCACTTGAATATATTCTCCTTGAGTAAGGCGTTCCATCATAAGGTGTTGGATAAGGGTTTTAGGGTTTCTGCAACTGCACCTGCTAGTAACCCTAACGACAGTGCTTTAGTAACTGCACCTGCTAGAAACCCTAGCGACAGTTCTTCAACGAGCTTAGTATCCTTATAGCTTAGCTCCCTTCCAGTGGTTAGACTAAATGAAGGAGGTGTGGGCCCATAACCTGTTAGAATATTGGATGTGTTTGTTTAACCATAGACAATATAGCAATATTGTCAACCAACCATAGGCACTAATGCCACCCCCGAGCACCTTGACCTTGACAGAGAGAAGAATTCCAGTAGCAGATCAATAGCCAACCAAGGCTAATGCACCATGCAAAGATAACCAAGACTAATCAAAGAGTCCAACCCAGAAAGACCGAGAACAAAGATTTTAGAACTGGCAACAGCAGCTTCTCCCAAGACTTGCGCACAAACTGGCCTTCTGCAGTGCGCACAAGTGTGCTTCTACAATTCTGAGAAGTCTGGCTAAAATGAAGACTGGCCTCCTGTATTTATACTACTTCTGCCAGACTGCCTGGGCCGACTTCTCATTCTGGGTGCTAATTATTTAGTATATAATATTTCCTTTAGCCGACTTCTCTTCTAGGGTTATATCAAAATCTTTTCTTGCTTCCGGAATATTCTAATCTTGTCAGAGATCACAAATGGAGCTTAATACCTCCCGCAGCTACCATAATATCAACAACAACTTACTCACATGCCTTCCTACTCAATTAATAGCCATATTTCTTTTGAAAGTGTCCCCCCTCTTTAATTACGCCATCCAGGTGACACATGTCACACTGTATCACTGCCATTTTTCGGAATCTGGTCCTACCATTTGTCACCTTATGAGGCGACCACCCCTACTATAAATAGAAACTACTAAAATAGGGGTTCGGCCCTAAAAAATAGGAAACCGTCAAATACGATCAGGATGACTAGGAGCCCATCGCCATGTGTCAAATGTCTAAAAATAGACACTGCTAAAAAAAGAATCTTACCGCATGTCAATGATATCATACTCATCCCACTCGATTTTATGTGAGGATTCCAAATAAGCGATCAGAGTTGACATGCGAGCCCTGGAGCTCAACCTGCTAAAAATAGAAAGTACCTGCATGATCCCTGGAAAAAGTGTCATCCGACTCACAATCGTGCAAGGACCAATATTGTATGCTCAAAACTATCAAATGAATCTCCAATCACTGTCACCTAAAAAGTAGCACACTTGCTAAAAATAGAAATCTCTCTCAAATCCATGTGAAACTGTGCTAGCTCTATCTCTGAAGCAAAAACAACCACACACCAATCATGTACATGTCTCTGATGGAAACCAACCTCTGGCTCACACAAGTGCTCAACCTGGGTAAATCTCTGAAATTTCTCATGTTGAGGATCCGGACAAGACATTTGTATCCATGCTCCCACCTGATGAAGATGAAGTTTTCCTACCTCACTTTCCTCCTCAAGTGATTAGTATCAAGGAAAAAGCTTGTCAAGAGGTTTACCAACCCCTTGAAGAAGAACATGAGCTACCTCGTAAATATGTCGAGCGCTTCAATGACTTACTCCATGAAGAAGATATTTGTGAAGGTGAAGTGCTTGTGTCTACCCTTCCATTTGATGAAGACATCCAGGCCTCCTTTCCACCTGGACATCAAGAAGAGAATCCTTTCGAAAATTTTGATGATGCTTTATTCCATGATTTTGGAAGTGAAGAAGTGTTGGAGGAACCCTTGGATGCAACATATCCTTTGTGTAATAATGTAATTGACAAAGCATCACCTGTCGGAAAGCAAGTCTACAATGACGAGGAGAACGAGAGTTTTCCATTTATTTCTTTCTAGAAAAAGCAAACAAAGTATTCCACATGAAGGATTAAGCCCCTTGTGATGAACAGGCGTTGGAGGGGCAAACCAATGAGGAAAAAGAAGAATTCAGATGAAGTGACACATACTAAGAATCTAGATGACAAAACGGTGTCCATTCTCTTGCTTGACAAAGACGAAGTTGTTCAGTCTTTCTCTCCTTCTCCACATGAAGATGAAGAAGTGATGAGTCCAAATGATGCAGATGTCTCCATGAAGAACCTCTCTAACATAGTTGGTCAACACATCGATGATTTCATACACATTGGAAGACGTAGATGGGATGTGGGTTGCTTCATTGATGACAGAGATCCCATTTACGACATGGAGGGTAGTTCTTATACAGAGAGAGCTAAATTATCATCTTCAGTGAGCTAGTCTTCATATGCATATGATTCATATTCTTGGCATCCCAGTGATGATATGATCACGAATTTATTTAATCCATTTGAGGATGACCTATCACCATATACTCATGATGATTTTTAGTCCTCCCTTCGAAGTTGTGATTCATACCCTTTTGGGAATTCGGATTTGTTCTACAAAGATTTCAAACCACCTTATACCTCAGACTTTGATGGATACAAGATCATAGTCATCCCAGAGAAACCAAAGATTCACATTGCAAAGCAACAATATTTTCGTCCCAAAGCGTTTTACAAGATGATAGGGCAACAGCCTTTCAGTATCAGGAAGACTTCTTTCTCCGGACATGAGGTTGTCCCTCACCTTTTATCTTCTTCTCCGAGAAGCCATGGAGTCTTCTTCCGATCTCTCATCTCCTCTCAGTCTTCAACAAGCAGTGGGTCTTTGTGCGGAGATGAAGACAAACCATCGTCTATATACGGTATCCCTCTTCAGAGATGGATTGATCAAGCTTGTGGCTATCATTTCAGGCAAGATGATCAGGCTTGTGGTTTCTCTTTCCAGCAGGATCTCCTCCCTCCCACCCATCTCCACGAGTTTCGTTTCATGATTGATTATATCTTTATTTATGCTCATGATTATTATGTGCTTAACTTATCTTTATGGTATTCCATGATAAAGCACAGGGGGAGATACCTTGATGAAATGATGAACATATGGTTGCATTGGTTGTATGACTTCACCTGACATCACCTATCACCTGATCTTCAAAGCCCCAGGTAGGCAGTGAAGATTTTATGAGGTCCTAACAGGCTGCCAACTAGGTCTGTCTTTGACCTCAAGTTGGCTCTAAGTTTTTGTTGTCACAATTATTTTTTTTGTTGTTTTATAACAACAAATTGTTCAGGAACTTTACTGTTGTTTTGTTACGGCTACATATCCTTTTAAGGTGCTCTAGCATGTAGTTTTAGTGACCAATAGGTTAGCACATGCATACCATAAATATGTAACACACCTCTTAGATATTTACAACTGAAATCATGATGTTCTAAACTCTAGCATACATGAAAATGAACACGGGTATTTTTGGTCAACATGACCCTGGATAAAACCCGCCCAGGGAAAACCGGTTTGGAATATAAGTCTATATATGTGTTGTAAAGAATCTAAGATACAACAAGTACATGGAATAAAAGAACCTGATACAGTGGCAGCCCCTCTCAAGTTGCTATACAAGTTCCAGAAGGTAGATGCACCCAAGCATGGTGTGCCCTTCTCCCTTGTTGCTCAATCCCACTGAAAGCTTGCGCCCTTGCTACTTGAAGCTCCGATGAAGAAACCCTTCCACACAAGTCTGACCTTGTGTGTTATCTCTCCAACGAAACCCTCCTCAAAGAAATCTGACAAGTGCAAGTCCTCCTTGCTATCAATGCGCCCTCCTCTTATAATGCACCCTCCTCCAAACAAGCATCAATGCCACTAAACAATGGAAGCCAAAGCCTCCTAGAGCCCTCCATGGAAGGAGGCGCCCTTGAAACCCTCATCCAATGCTTCCATCCCCATCTCCATAGCTCTACTCTTCCTCTCCAAGTGAACATAAGAGTGAATGAGCCTCTCTTTTCCCTATGCGCCCTTCTTATAGAATCATAAGGAAACATAAAAGATGGATGGATGAGATCATCCCACATCCCATCTCTAATCAAAGGTTGAGATCATCCAAAAAGAATCTCAACTCAAAACCCACTTTGGGTTTAGTTTCCATAATTCACTTTATGTCCCTCAATTCACCCACAAAGTGAATTAATAGTCACTTTTCACTCAAGTGACAAATTTCACCCTTTTGACTTAGGAAAATGTCAAAGTGAAATTAGACATAAAGTATAAGGCACAATGGGTCAAATATTTCCCTCTTGTGGTTAGAGACCCACAAACACAAGGGGACCACTTCCCTTGGTACACCAGAACTCAACACTCCCTCTTACCGAGGAAAGTGTTTCTCACTAAGCCCATCTTGTCTCTGAAGTAGACATGTTTTCCCCTTGGCAGGGCCTTGGCGAGAACATCTACAATCTGTTCGTCGGTCGGTATAGGGTGCCTTTGTAGAGGGTGTGTTGCATCCTCGTTTTCAATGCAACCTTTCTCCAAGCCCTTTTTATTTTCCATTAATTGATTAAGGTTTGAACATTGGGTACTATATGCAAGGGAATGTAAAGAGTACCGCAATGCCACTTGAGGATAGAACACATTGAGTGCCATGTGCAAGGAAAGTTAAAGACACCGCAATGCATTCCCTCAACAAGTGGGACATTTATTAGTTGTGTATTTTATTTTACAGGTCCCTGAATTTTTTATGGCGAAGCATTTCATTGCTCTCGAGACCATTAGGGCGAGCATCTAGAGGATTAATATTTAGCTTTTATCTTTTGCCAGCTACAAGCCTCTGGGCTTTCATCCCCTTCATCCCATGAAATGAAGTACAAGCCCTTCTTGGGTCAGTAATACCTGAAAATCCAAAAGATGAGGAAACGAAGGGGAAGAAGTGTGGAAAGTGGCAAGTACGGATGGGAATGGTACGATGACCCTTCAAGGAGACCCCCTAGTAGCAACCCTTTTCCCGAGGGTGACCCACTTACTAGGACAACATGTCAACCACCAAGGTGAAATGAGGCAAATGGTATAATTTCCAAGCAAATGTTTTCAAAATCAAGGAAGGACCTTTTGCAACATGTTCAAATGCTTCAATTATTAAGATGACACTTACCACGAGACCGGACTTGTTACCTCATGAAGCAAGACCCACTGCCCTCTGTGAACCAAGCTAGTGTGGTGGATGGTGTTGCTACTAAGCAATATTGATGTGTGGCAAGAAGAGTGGCTTTGTCCTCTAATCCGGCTCTCGGCACTCCATGTCTACAACCTGCAAGCCTTGAGACATCATCTCCTTAGTTACCCCAAGAAATGGGAGGGTAACAATCCTCTGTAGTTAGTTATAGGATATTAGTATTTTGAGCATAGATCTAGGGATAGTTATAGATTTAATGTTATTTTATTGATGGAGTTGTTGAGCTCTTGATATACAAATAAGACACTACTTCATGTTGTTGGAACTTGGAAGCTATTGGAACAAAAATTGCTCTTCTTCTTCCCTAAAGCTCTTGTGGAAATGTATGTACAACTTTGCTATATGTAAAGAAGATATTCTTGGTACATATTGGTAGCATTTTATTGCGGGTGTGGATTGCCAAAGTCGACTTGGGATCCATAGAGGAGCAGCCTTGCTACATTGGAGGAGGTAATTCTAAACCCTCCTTGTTACTTTGTCTTAAGGAAAAGAAACTTATGCCCCAGACGTCTTTTTGTGAGTGAATGCATAGTCTTTATCCTTGGATAAGGCCACTCTTGGGTCGTTATGGTTGTGGAGCTCACCACAAAGTCCCTTCCCTTCCATTAACTTGTAATTTCTTATTTTCCAAATCTAGGGCTGCAAGAAGCTTATAGTTTACAGCCAAACCAACCATAGATCTCTTGAAGAATTGCTCTTTAAAGTTGCATGCATGACCCCATAGCCCAATAAAGCCAATGCAGTTATCTTCCCTTTCAACCCACCCAAAAATTCACAAAAATCTCATTTTATTTTTGTTTTTATCAATCTAAAATTTATAACAGCAAATAACCATAAATCAAATTGCATTCAAAGGTCATTTGCATTTAATTTTCAGATCTCAAGTTTGGCTCTTTAATTCCAAGTAAATCGTTGATTTTTAGCCTCAAGAGTCAAAACCCTAGTCAACTTGTTTATTTTTGGTCCTTCTTTGTCCTTCTTTGCTGCTGATTTATATTTCTGAAAAGGGTATTTTAATTTAGATCTGAAATTTCATAAAGTTAAGTCATTAAAACAGATCTAATAAATTAGCTCATTGTTCTAAAACAAGTAATTGAGTTTCTAGTTCCCAAACCTGGTCAACTTGCTTACTTTTTCTCTAGTTTGTTGTTGTTTAATTTCTCATAAAAAAGCATTTCATAAAGTTGATTTAAATCTGGAAATTGTATCAAGAGAGTTCATCAAAACAGAGTTGTAAATCAGCTTGCATCTTTTAAAGGAAAATATATCTTTTTCATGGTTAAAATCTAAATCGATTTGCTAGTCTCTCCTAATTCATCATTGTTTGTGTTTCTAAAAGAGAGTTGTTGATAGATCTAATTTAAATCTGAAATTTCAGCATTTAACATCTTTCAAACAAATTTAAGAATTGATTTATTGTTTCAAGAAGCAAGGTCATTGAATTTTTGTGCACAAATCTAAATGAACTTGCATTTTCAGCCTTGTATTGTGTTGATATACAAATCTTAAAGGCTAATTGAATTCTGATTTAAATCTGGAATCTAAATTGTTAATCACAAACAGTAAATCAGATAACAAACTAAGCTACATTCAATCTCAAACCCTACAACAATTAAGATTAGTTTGGCCGTAGGGATTCCCCCCTTGACTAGAACCATACTTAGTCTACAGTGGGTAGTACTAGTTTGCCTAAGTTGCCCTTGGGGTTTCACAACTTGTGCTTAGGAGACTTTTGCACCAAGTGAGTATGTCGGAGGTAACATTTTGATGTCGTTGTCGGGGACAAAGTCCATTACCTCGTGTTTAGAATACTTTAAATTAAATTTTATGAGCATTGAGTTAATTTTCAATCAACATAATATAAGCTCATCTAGCGACTCCACAAGGTGAACTTGTGCCCAAGAGGTATTCCACAAGAATATCCTCTCAGGGCCTAGTTCACTTGAACCCAGAACTGGAAAAGTACTATCATAGACGAATCAATAGGATGCGGAACTCAAACAACCTAGATCCACTTGTCTTAGAAGATATAAGGTGTTTGTTTGAGAACAATCCTCTAGATCCCACCCAAGTCACAATGGCCGATTGGATTGATGAGCTCTTTAGACCGATTGACTTCACCAATATTCAAGGATATCCTCATGATGTGCTTGAGAAATCCATCAACAAATTGCCTATATTCCAAGGATACAATGTTGTACCTACTATAGAATCTAGATCACTAGAAGCCATTCAGAAATGTAATCACAAAACATGTGGGTGCCACTTAGATGTACGTATGAAATTATTTGTGCTCTCCTAGGGATACCCCCCTTGAGTTGGAGAAGAGCCAACATAAAGTGAGAGGATAGGTTGCTTAGGTGACAGTGGTGACTGTACTAGTAGTTCCCTCTTGGGTTGCACCTTGTGGATTACAGCATTTATCATTAACTGCGAGTTGGGGAGATAATCTTAACCAAAGGCATTTCCAATAGCCTGTAATTCCTCCAGTCAATGTAACCTCTGAAGAGGTGAATCTTGTATGCCAATCCCCATACCTCCACACCCAGTGCAGGTACAGGTCCTGTTGCGGACAAACCCAGTACATTTGTATGTATCTAATACATCTCTAACATAACTAGGTTGAAGATGCCTTACACACTCCATTGTTTTATGTAATATCCATAACTTCATGTTCCATTGATGATTTTTTATCACTTGAGGACATAAATAATATTTTCTTCCTTTCTTCTTCTTTCTAATAGTATTTAACAGAGGATTACAAATATCAATTGAGGGTCTGCCATTGTACTGTTTTCTTCTCAATAAAATTCCATTTAATATTGTTTAAGAGGAAACTTAAAACAGGGAGAAGATGTCTCACATCTGCAGCAATTGTTATTATCGATGGATTAAATTGATGCAGCATCTCATTTGCCAAAATCAGGTATATAAGGGCATCTCGGTCCACATATTGGTTGCAATATCTGCAGAAAACAAGCCAAATAATAAAAATAGAATTCCCACTTCCTCCATCTTTGGTAGGTCAAGTCCAAGACATATATCCTGATCTATGTAGTAAGTTGTTGATGTTACAGAATAAGTAAGCTATACTTGAAATATTTTCTCAATAAATTACAAACAAAAGGATCTTTATGTCCAAATGTATATAAATGCATTTATCATCAATTCAGGAATCCGACCTCTGCCTAGGAGAAATGGTGCAATGAATCTGATGTTCATGTCATATCTTTCCCTTTACATTATACTAAGACATGTATAGGGTTCCTGAATGAACCATGCAATTTATTTGAGTGTTTACCATTACATAGTTAACTCTGGAGAAATTCTGAACTCTTGTCACACAAAAAAATATCATGAGGAACCCTTGGAAAGACTGTCAGAAGCATACATGATGGAAATTTCCATTAACCTTAATGTTTTACGTTGCATGGGTCAATTTACTCACTCTTCTAAGTCACCTGTGAACTTGAAAAAGCCATTGTGAGTATAAAGCATGGATGAAAGTGAGTGAAACTGGAAGCCATCAATTTGATATTCCTCAACCCACCTGGTTCAAAAGTTCAATAAATAAACCAAATGAATGAATTGAAAATGTCAAGATAACCAATACACACTTCTGCACAGTGTCTTTTTTCCATTGATATTTTAATGTATTGCATACAAGAAATCATGTACAAAACTCAAGGTGTGAAGATATTAACAGCAAAAATCATGTGCATTAAACAAGATGTCCTTAAAACATTGATTGGGTGCATCAGTACAGTATGTTTATAATTATATCACCATTTTGCGGATCCTCAATCCACACAATATATGTCATCAAAGCAGTGATATGCAGAAAAAGTTGCTCCAGACAAAAACACCAGAACATAGGTTTACATTGTCATCATTTGAAGGAAAAATATCAGTTGCAATTTTATAAAAACACAGATACAGAATTTTAAGAAGACTTACCACTTCAAATTAGAAAGTAGAAATCTTATGACTTCGTAATCCCCATATTTGAAGATCCTCGTACCCCAATATTTATGATGCCCCCTTTTCCCTAGTCATTCAAATATGGGGACTTGAGTTAGGTTTTAATGCCGAAATCCTACCAACCAAAGGTCATCACTTGGATTTCCACTTGAAACAGAATTTAGAACATACTAGAATAGAATTGAGAATTAAATACCACACCATTTATTGATCTTTAAAAAATTAACAATAGAGCATCATAGTTGTGAATCATCTCAAAGAAAATAATGAATAGGAGTATCAGGCCATCAATGAATTACCACGATGAAAATAGCAGTCATTTGCACCATCAAATGATGCCAAACCAACCATCTCATCCTGGGCAGCATATGAATGTACAATATCCAGAAAGACTAGCAACCCTAAACCTGAAGATAAGCACATCATATAACCAAAACATTACTACCATATTTGAAAACTCAATTAGTAAAGTATCTTCAACAAAAAGCTTTAATCAAGGAAAATACAGAACTTATAACAATAACACGACAGGCTATACGCTTCCCAAAACATGTGATATATTATTTAAAAAACAAAGAACTACTTTTCCCAAGTAAAATAGGTTCATTGTATAGATTAAGAAATACCTTATGCTGCAGTTAATCCTATTCTAATATGGCTAGTTACCTCAATGCTATAAAAAGGTTGCATGCTTTGATTACAACAGAAATCAATACAGCAAACGGAGCTAAATAATGTGAAACTACTGATTTTTAAACTCACCTTCTGTCACCAATTAACACTTTAACTTTGATGCACGACGTCATTTAGCTAGGTTGCCAAGCCATGAACAGACTTCCAACCTTTTATTTTATAAATTATTATCCTGCATAGAACAAACTATTAAATGGCCTAGCTCTGGGAGGCTCTTAAGACGAGTTGGCCTAGACGGAGGAGTCAAGGATCAGGTGAAAGCACCTTGACTCGAGACTTGCCCCTAAGAACACACCAAGTGGATTGAAGATTTATTGCACGTCACCCAGGTGTGTATAAAGGCGGCAACAGGCCCTATGCGCCCTCATAAGCCATCCTTAAGGAAACCTAGAGATCAATGGCTAGGATCAACTCTAGCCATCTCTAATCCATGGGTGAGATCTCATCTCAAGTATCTCACTTAGAAACCCACTTTTGGTTAAGTTTCCTAAGTTGGTTTTATGTCCCCTAATTCACCCACAAAGTGAATTAATAGTCACTTTTGCCTTAAGTGACAAATTTCACCTTTTTGACTTAGGATAAATTCAATGTGAAATTAGACATAAAGTACAAGGTATAAAGGGTCAAATAATTTCCCTCTTGTGGCTAGAGACCCACAACCACAAAGGGACCACTTCCCCTGGTACACTTCTCCTTGGTTGGATGGTGATTATTCTTGCTATTTGGTTCCCTCTTCATGCTTCCATATCTTTGGTTGATGGAGCTTTGGGGGTTAGAAGTTTATGGTCTTAATGCTTTGGTTGATGGTTGTGAGATGCTCTTTGGTGCTATGGTATATCATTGATGGATGATTATGGTGTTCATGGTTAGCTTAGTCTAACACTCATACAACTCATGGTCTCCTTTTATTATGACTTTGGTTTATGGTGGGTTGTACCCTGCAATACCACTTCTATTACCATGGTACAAAATCTTTCTAGAGTATACCCTCACTAGCACATATGGGGAGGAAAAGTATATTATTTTATTATCGACTACTTTATTCATGAAAGGGGGGCCCTTTACCTTATGAGTTCAAATTGTTATTATGATAACACACACGGGACCAACCCAATATCAAGATACACCAAATTTATAAGACAACATACCATGGTGGGAGGGCGCACTTGTTAAAAGGGACTAATTAATTGTTATATGGAGTTTTGGATGGGAAACAACACATAGCATAATATCTTCATGAAGTCGTGGGTATGCAAGTTGTATTGGATGTATCATATGGAGATGACATCATGTTAGGCATGTTATCCACCGAGTTGTACTAGCTAGATTTGAAAATGAGCCGCCAAAGACTGAGCAGACAGATGCTCAGAAGTCAGTGTTCACAAATTCAGCAGGTCTATCAGACCACCTTTTTTCCACATTTCCATCCCTCTGGGGCATTGTAATAAATGACTTGAGCATGAAAGTTGTAAAAGACTATTGGCCACCTAAGACCTAGACATAAGCATGTACTCTAGACTGTTTTTTTCACTTGTTAATTATTTCTTGCCTATTTCTCAGGCAATTAATAATTTCTAAGTTTTTTTCACTCAAAATTGACTCCAAAGCTAGAGTATGTGTTGGTGGTTAGGCCTTGGCATGGTATAACCAATGTCTAGTGTCTAAATGTATATGAGTTTATGCTAGGTCATGTCTATTGAGTCATATGGAAATTGCGCTAAGTCCCCATAGGTTTTTTTTAATGTTTTAGTCAAATAAAAAGTTTCCCGTAAAACAGACATTTTTAATGTAAGAGTCAATAAAGTTGTAAAAAATGGCATCAGTCAATGTCAGATGCCATGTTTGTGCTCGGTTTCTAAGTCAGAGCACCCCCTAAACCCCTATTACCCTTTAGTTTAGGAAAAAAAGTGATTTTAATCACTCAAAAATGTATTTTACTCTCAAAAAGACAAAAAGGGGACTTTAATTAATTTTCTTAAAATGTAGGGGAATCCCTAAAAGTTAGCAAACATGTCGGAAACATGTTTTGCCTTGTCTGGAGTCCTGAGTACAGTTGGCGATGACTACTCCTAGTGAGGGCGCATGGCCTAGTTGACATGGCACATGGGTGGAGATCCCAATGAGCTCATGCGCATCCCCTTGCACTGTTGGCGCATTCCCCTCGAGGGTGTTAATCCCAAAGCATGACACTCGACCTAACTCACCTACCACCTCACTTCAACTTGCCCTTACCCTCACTCATCTCCCAGTCACCCTCACTTCACTCCACATCTCCTACCTTCCACTCCACACTTCCCCCACTTAGCTCATGCGCATCTCCTCTTTCCTCATGCGCATCTCCTCTTCTCCCATGCGTCTTTACATTGGAGTCTCCACCAGTTAGTGTATAAATCAATGTCGACCCTCCTCCATTGAGTCCAGTTGGAGCTTGGGCGACTTGATCATTTTGTATAATTTTGCTATTGAATCAAAGACTTTGGAGGTCAATATTTGATGTGTAGTCTCACATGTGTGGATGGATTGTTAGCTTATGAGGTAATATCATTTTAAGTTTCTTTATTGTACTTGCATAGTGGCTAATGGTAAGGGTATTGTTATCTAATTAGAATATATAGTTTTACTTGCTTGCTAATCTATATATTTGTTTAATGCATTTGATGCTTATATTAGATGCTTGGTTTTTGTTTAAACTAACGTGAAATGAAGTCTCTCTTGTAGGAAACACCATTGTTTTGCAGGTACTTACAAGGAACTTGGAGTGTGAAAGACCAACTTTTGAAGATTCAAAAGAGCTCGGTTGCTTCTTTTGCTTTCTCTAAAAGCATTTTAGAAGACTTTCCTCCCTCTTCTTTACACCAGAAAAAGACTCCATAGCCCAAGGGTTCATGAGGCTCAAGCAAAAGGCTCTATAAAATCAAAACTTTTTTTCCTCTTTCTCTCTTTCTTTTTTTCTTTTGCATGGATAGCTAGATCAAGTTTCAAAGTTACATTTTTTCTATCTAGTGTTTGCATGCAAAAATCTAGATCTAGTTTTAAATTCATTGTTAAATCTAAGTCTAAGATCTAGTTTTTATTAAGCAATTTTCTGATATTTATTGTCAAATTTCAAAGTAGAAAGTTGTTGATTGCTTATCCTTAATATCTAGTCAATTGAGTACTATAATTTTCTGTTTTAGGACAGCAAACAAAAAGTACTCAAGAAGGATTTAGTTAGCTTGCTTAAACTCTCAAAAAAAACCAAAAAATGGTCTTTTATTGTGCATAAAATTTTTGTGAAAAGCCTTATAAAAATTCTTCTTTCTATTTTGTATTTGCATGTCATTTTCTGCCAATACTAATAACTTCTCTTTGCTGGTTTTTAGCAGGTCCGTCATAGTACAAGGGAGATTTTGACCTTTTCGGGACCCAAGATTGAAGATCTTTCACTCCAGACTTGACCATTTGAAAACCAAGACTCAAGGAGTCTCTTTGTAATAGTTAGTTTAGCAATTTATCTAGTTCTATAAGGATCCAAAAGTAAAAAGAAAAGAAGAAAAGAGAGTCATCCTCTCAAAGTTGTAAAAGGCTTAATAAAAGCGGGTCTTTGGTGCCCAGTTTCTTCATCCCCTTTAGGGGGATTGGTGGTGTTGTGTGCTTGTCTCTTTTCATTTTCCTTGTAAGTTTTATCATCTTATTTTATTTACAAACACACAAGCATAAGGGAAATCAATCTTACAAAACACTCAATACTTCATGCATTTTCGCACAAAATAACTTCAATCTTTCATGCATGCTAGCTTAGATTTCAATTTTCGCTCTTAGTAATTAAAAAATATTTCAAAGCTTTCTCAATTTCATTTTCAGTTTTCAATTTCAAGTTTTGTTTCTTTTTCAAAGTTAAAATAAACCTTCCCCGCAACTACCGATGTATGCTCTGAACGCTTGCGAGCCTAGCTCAATACTGGGATTCATCAGAACTGGAGTTGTTAGTGTGGAGTAGTACAATTAGGGAAACCTTAATAGTAGTTACCTTAATGCGCGGGAAAACGCTTAAGGGGAGTGTGCGAAGTTAGACGGGAACTTTGGGATCTAGGTTCTCCACGTGTTAAACATCCGACACCCTTAGTGAACTTACTGGTGAAGCCCTGTGTAATGCCCCCCACCTCTTGATAAAGAGGTCTGGGAAGACTTAGTGGTCTAGACATCCCCACTAGACCATAGTCTCACACAGACAGCATGGGGAAAGTCAACCAAACTTATGTTATATTTTGAAGTTGACTTAGGAAAAAGGGAAAAAGGGCAAAAAGTAACTCAATGAAGAATTAGAACGTTGGAGGTTGAGTTAGGAGTTGAACCTAGGGGTTAAACTATCTCAACAGGAAAACAGAATGGAGGTATAAAATAAAGGCTAGGGCACACCTTTCATTCATCTTGGATTTTTGGTATTTTGCTTGTTGAGCTCTTGAGCACACAGTTTTGAGGGTTTTGAGATTACAAACCCTAGAGAACAACTCAGTGGTGAAAGATTCCACTCACCTTGTTCCAAGCTTGGTCTCGGGGATGAAATACTCCACCCACACCATTCTACACTCATCATCTATTCAGGAGAGCAGCAGGGTCATACCAGTTAGGGTTTTCCAGCAGGGGCGCACCATTGCTTGAGGAACAGTTTAATCCAGCTATTTGACAGAGCTTTTGGAGATTCTAGCATTTGGGTTTTGCTTACAGGACCTTGCTCATTCGTTTGGAGGTCTTCTTGAGGAGTTACTACGGCCAGGTTATTATCTACAAGTTGGGACGGCTTTGAAGGAAGGAGGTCATCTTGGTGATTCAGAGATTCTCAGATCTAGGAGGCTCTACCTCAGATCTGATCTTGAAACTTCTCCTAGGGGCTTCTGGTTGCCCGATCTATCATCCTAGAGAGTTTCAGGTGATTTGGAGACCTCATTCATCCAGGCCGAATTGTTGGTACTTCAAGGTTTCAGGAGGGTCGTACCTGATTAGGATTTCAGCAGTTGGAGGGGGAAGACTTAGTATTTGGACTTCATACTTCGGGAGGTGGTTTCCCTTGCCCTGATCTGTCTCTTGGTGGAGTTTGGTAGCATTTGGAAGTCTTCTTCAGGAGGGTCGAACCCTTGGTCTTCACATTCTTTCAGCAAGACGTGCCAGCAGCTAGAGGGTTGGGCAAAACCCTAGCTTTTTTGTATTGGATCGTTCATCTTGCATTCAGCCTTTGGGAGGCTTATCTTGTATTTCCGGGAGCATTTTGTAGCAGCTCATATCTTTATCTTGAAGCCATCTGATGTTATTCCAGATCTGTTTCTATATTGTATCAGGTTCTTACTCCTCATAATAAAAGGTCAGATCTGTGTTTTGTGGTTTCGTATCTTGTGTATTGATGAGATCTTGCATTGTATTGAATATATCTTGATAAAACTATACTGAATAACTGAATATAACCCTAAGGCCAAAATATCAGTGGCCAACCTGCAAACACAAACAATCAAACAGTTGATTCAGTGGTTAGCTAGTGTTCCCAAGCGAAAAAATTGGCTTGGGAACATTACAGTGGTATCAGAGCTCTGATCCTCCCATCCTGTGAGGATTAGCGCATGCAGAAGTTTAGTGGTATCTATATGGGCCGAAAGAAGAAACAGACCAGTGAAACAGAAGTCGAAATGGAGGGTTCAGGTGATAACATTGAGCCACAAGACTTGGCAATCTTAACACAGGGGTTCCGTAAGTCCTTAGACCAGACAAAGAGTATATTGGTCCGCCATTTACAGGAAAATCAGGAGACAAATCGTAGGGGGCAGGCCAAAATATCAAAGACCTTAAGGAAGGTAGATGAGAACCAGGCAAAGATAGTCGATCTGTTGTTGCAGATGACTCACAAAGGGAAGGGTCCATAAACATATGACAACACAGAGATAGGTGGATCTCACGGAGGAAACAGGTATAATCAAGAGCATATTCCCTATCATTAGTCTGAGGGAAGCAATGGAGGGAGCGCACCACATGGACAGATAGGTAGTAGGGCTACTCCTAGACCATACTTGCCCACGTTCACCGATGAACATGCACAGCATGAACCGGTGGATGACTTTGTTGAGCAGATGGCATAGTGTACCAGGGAGTACAACGATTTGAGTATAACAATTCAGAGGCAGATGTCCCTAGATCAACACTGTCAACTCAAATTTAGAAACAAACCTAGGCCGAACCACAGGAGCAACTATGAGTTTGAGCGCAGAGCTGGGAAGATGGAGATTCCCTACTTTGATGGTACGACCAAGATGACAGCACAAGCATGGGTACAGAAGCTGGACACTTATCTGCAGCTTAACCCCATGAGGGAGATGGAAGCCATCAAGTTTTCCACCATGTACTTAGATGGCAAAGCTCATGATTGGTGGTATCATGGACTGACTACACTCGGCCACAATCAGATAGTGGCATACACATAGTTTACTCAGAGACTCATTGCCAATTTTGACCAGGGGGATCCTGAGTTACATTTCTGGGAGCTCACACAGCTCAGACAGACAGGAGCACCAAAGGTGTACATTGAGGAGTTCCAAAGGCTAGCAGTCATGGTGTAGGACGTATCGCAATCCAGACTCATGATGCTCTTCACGGAGGGGTTGATGGAGCCCTTGAAGGGATGGGTGAAGGATTTTAAGCCCACCAACTTGCAGGATGCCATATGGAGGATGAGAGATCTAGGGCCAGCTGCAAAACCGAATTTTGTGCCTAGACCACCCCTTAACACCGAGGGTAGAGAGCAAAGACCTCCATTAAACCCAGGAGGATGTGACCCAAGGGGGTTTGACAAGGGAAGAGGCAGGTTGGACGAGACTACCAAAAGGGAATTGAGGAGAAAGCAACTATGCTACACTTGCAAAGAGCCATGGAACCCATCACACAAATGCATGGGTCGTGGCCAAGTTCACTACATAGAGGTGACTTCAGACAATGAGGAGGAGGAGGATTTCAGCCACATCCGGAACATGGAGGCAGACACCACCGAGACTTCAGATGAGGAGGCCACAGGTCATGACAGTATGACTGAGGAGAGAGCCACCTTGGCATCCATCAGTGGGGTGCCCAAGTACAACACTTTCAGGATGAGAGGAGTCTTGCAAGGGCAAAAGGTGTCAGCGTTGATTGATGGGGGAGCTTCTCACAACTTCATTGACTCAGCATTGCTACAGAGGAGGCATATACCCACGGTTGAATTTGAAGGGTTCAAGGTGGAAGTAGCAGGTGGAAGCACCATGCCTTGTAACAGGTACATTCCAGGCATGAAGCTTACATTGGGTAGGCATGATTTGGTACAGGATGTTTATGTGATGGACCTTCCGAACACAAACATAATCCTTGGAGTACAATGGCTCAGTACGTTGGGAACTATCAGCACCAACTACAAGACCATGGAGATGTCTTTCACAGAGGAGGGTGGACGAAAGGTAGTTCTCCGAGGCATGGCAGGTAACTCAACCAAGGTAGTTACGACCAAGAGGATGGAGGCCATTTTCAGGAGAGAAGAGATAGTGTATGCAGCTGAGTGCAAGATTTTGGCACATGTGGACAAAAAGGGCAAGGTTCACTACACACCAGAGATTCAGGAGATCATTGACAAACACAGTAAAGTGTTTAGACCTATTCCACCAGGGGTGCCACCAAACAAGGGGTTTGAGCATATCATTGAGTTAGAGGAAGGAGCAAAACCAGTCATCACCACACCTTACAGACATCCAAAGAAGTACAAAGACAAGATAGAGAAGGCAATCAAAGAGCTATTGGATATGGGGCACATCAGGCCGAGTTCCAGCCCTTTTGCTTCTTCAGTAGTGTTGGTTAAGAAGGATGGAACCATGCGCATGTGCATTGACTTTCGAGCATTAAACAAGAAAACAATCCAAAACAAGTATCCCATACCACAGATTGATGAGTTGTTGGACGAACTGCATGGGGTTGTCTATTTCACAAAAATTGACCTACGCTCTGGCTACCATCAAATCAAAATGAGGGAGGAGGACATCCCAAAAACTGCTTTCAGGTGTCACTATGGCCACTATGAGTTCTTAGTGATGCCATTCGGGTTAACCAATGCCCCAACCACGTTCCAATCATGTACGAACCATGTCTTCAACAAACAGTTGAGGAAGCATCTCTTGGTAATCTTCGATGACTTGCTCATTTATAGCAAGACGTGGGAGGAACACCTTCGGCATGTGGACCAGATTATATCTATCATGGAGAAGCAATCATTGTATGCTAAGGAGTCCAAATGTGAATTTGGAATGACAGAGGTTCTTTACTTGGGACACATCATCGGAGTTAATGGAGTACAGGTACATCAGGAGAAGATTCAAGCCATAATGCAGTGGCCTACACCTAAAACCCTTACAGAGTTGAGGGGATTTCTAGGCATTTGCACTTACTACAAGAGGTTTGTCAAAGGGTTCTCACAGCTTTGTGCACCTTTGACCGATTTGACCAAGAAGGGAGCTTTCAGATGGAGTGAGGAGGCCCAATTTACATTCGACAAGATGATAAAGGTGATGAGCACATGCCCAGTCTTAGCCCTACCAGATTCCGGCCAACATTTCACTTTGGAGTGTGATGCCTCAGGAGAAGGTATTGGGGTCGTACTGATGCAAAATAGGCACCATCTTGCCTATGAGAGTCGAAAACTCAGGGGACCTAAGTTACTTTACACCATATATGACAAAGAGATGCTGGCCATCATGCACGCTCTGGCCAAATTCAGACAATACCTGGTAGGTGCACGGTTTGTGGTGAAATCAGATCATAACAGTCTTAAGTACTTCTTGGAGCAGAAGGACTTAAATGAAAGGCAGAAGAAATGGGTGAGCAGAATACAGGCCTATGACTTTGACATTGAATTCATCAAAGGGAAAAACAACGTGGTGGCAGATGCATTATCCAGAAGGCCATCAATTTATGCCATGACAGATGTGTCAGTCGATTGGAAGGACCACTTGGTGATGGAATACTCAGAAAATCAATTCGCTTGCCAGGTGATAGATGGGCAAATACAGGACGATAACTTCAGGGTCATTGATGGCATCATCTATTATAAGTGTCGAATCTTTTTGGTTCCTAAATCGGCCGTCAAGGCCAAAGTGTTGCAGGCATGTCATGACTCACCGATGGCAGGGCACCAAGGGATTGGCAAGACATACAGGCAGGTGAGGGAGAGGTTCTCATGGAAGGGCCTCAAAGAGAATGTGATGAATCACGTCAAGGAGTGTACTACTTGCCAGGAGAATAAGGATGAGCACACTCACCCGGCAGGACTGTTGCAACCCCTACCCATCCCAGAGCACAAATGGGAAAGCATATCCATGGATTTCATCACAGGTTTGCCAAAGGCGCAGGGGAAGGATTGTGTTTTCGTGGTGGTGGACAGGTTGACGAAGTTTGCACACTTCTTCTCCATTGCTACAGACTTCAGTGCAGCACAGGAGGCTGAATTATTCTTCAGGGAGATCTTCAGACTTCACAGTTCACCCAAAACCATTGTTAGTGACAGGGATAGCCAATTTATGAGTAAATTCTGGCAGGATTTATTCAGGCTAGTTGGTACGGCCTTGACTCCTAGTACTAGCTATCATCCTCAGACGGACGACAGACCAAAATAGTCAACAAATGGGTGGAAGGCTATCTCAAGAATTATGTGGTTGGGCAGCAGAAGGCGTGGTTCAGATGGCTACATTTGGGGGAATATTGCTACAACACCACCCATCACATGTCCATAGGCATGACCCCATTCAGGGCGTTGTACAGTTATGACCCACTATCTTTCGTAGAGATTGCTTTTGGTGACAGCAGGGCCCCGATGGTACAGGATTGGGTACAACAGAGTCAGGATATCCTCAGGGAGCTGAAGGATCATTTACAGAGGGCACAGAACCAGCAGAAGGTCCAAGCAGACAAACACAGGGTTGAGCGTACTTTTGAGGTTGGTGACTTAGTTTACCTAAGGCTCCAGCCATACAGGCAGGCTTCTATAAAAAGAAGTGGAGCAGAGAAGCTCCAACCACGTTTCTTTGGGCCCTACAGGATCAACAGGAAAGTAGGGGTCATAGCTTATGAGCTAGAGCTCCCACAGGGTAGCAGGATACATGTTATCCCCGATATCTAGGGATAACTAGGAGATCATGTCTCGAGGCCCACAGGTCCTAGACATGGAGTACCGAGAGCAGGATTGACCTGAGCATGGCCTTGGAGGGCCCATCTTTCTTCTTCTCCGCCAGACTTGTCCTGTCA
>ML788955.1:513786-552419 GCA_009831015.1 Picea engelmannii
CAAAGCCAAGAAAGCTCAATTTGCAAAGACAGGTGGAATATCTGAGGAGGGAAGTTCGGCGGCTTCAATTCCACCTTCTACCTCATCGTATTTTGTTTCTAGAACCACACCTGGTGCACAACCTTCTATCAAGTCAATGATAACTAGGTCTAGGTGGCAGTTCACTCTGGTTTTTGTTATTGAGTGTCCAAATCTCTCTACATCATTGCTATGGCGCATTAGTTACTCATGTAGCCTATATCTATTGTAAATTTTTCACTCTTTGAGTGTGGAAATAGTGTGGATTAGAATCAATACAATTCATTATTCTTTCTCTCGTTCTTCTCTCTCTCTCTCTCTATTACTTTTGCAAACTTTGTGTGAATTTCTACTAACTAGGTTCTATGTGCATGTTTCACTGAAACTTCACCTAGTATTTCTTTTTCCTAATTTTACTAGTCTAATGTTGAGGGCACCATCCATAGATGATAATATTCTCCCCTAAGATTATTCCCCACTAAACTAGGGTGCTACATCCTCTTCAGTCTTGTTACACTTTAGTTAGACTAGTTGGTCTTGACTCAGTTACAATTCAATTAGACTACTAGAGTAGAGTCATGCATGTTACCTCGGTATTCTCACAAGGAGGGCGCATATCACAGGCATGAGGCTAGGACAACATTCCACATGTACATGCATGAGTCTCTCTCCACTCCACTTGTGTGATTAGCTAGTTAATCAATGACTGCATGGCTAGTTAACTAGGACTAGGTGGCAATTAACTCCAAAACCTGTTAGCGAGTGTCCAGATCTCTCTAAGATCACTACTATGGTGCATTCGTTACTCATGTAGCCTATATCTATTGTAAATTATCAACTCTTTGAGTGTGGAAATAGTGTGGAATATTAGTTAATGCAATTCGTTATTCTTTCTCTCATTCTCTTCTCTCTGTGTGTGTTTCTTTTGCAAGCTTTGTGTGAATTTCTACTAGCTAGGTTCTATGTGCAGGTTTCACTGAAACTTCACATGGTATCAGAGCCCACAGGTTGCTAGGAGCAAGGCGCACAGGCACTCATTTGCAGGTGTATAAGATTGAAGCAATCAAAAAGAATGGAATTCCCACCGTCGGCGCTTCTTAAGTCACACAATTATTTTGAGTGGAAGCCAAAGATTATATTTCTTCTCAGAAGTAGAGGCTTATATCGAATAACCATGGCAATAGAAATAGAGCCCGCTTTTGCCGATGAGAAATCTCATTTTCTCAACAGACAAGATATGGTTTTCGGACTTATCACCATGTTTGTTTCTCCTGAAATACAATACTATGTTGTATCACTCTCAACTCCAGACGAAGTATGAACCAAATTGGAGATTTTATTCGGGATAAAGGAATATTGTGAAGAATGCATGTAGGAGATTGACAAGACAAAGCTAACAGAAAAGCCACCAGATGAACAAGCTTCTTGGTTTGAAGAGACTCCCATGCATGCATCTCAAGAGCCACATGTACAGACTTCTACACATCCTCGTGTTCCAGACATTTGAGATGGTGTCTCCTTCCAATCAGATCAGATTTCAGATCTAATTTCCAAATCAGATTCGAAAGATCCTGAGCATACAAATGATGAGCCAGATCAAAGACCCAAATGGGCACAGTCCATCCTACCAACAACCGATTATCTTGTGGATGATCCTACCGATCCTAGAAGGACGAGATCCCAATTTGAGGGAGATCCACATGTGTTCACAGCCACAAAATCAGTAATGCACATGCATTGCTACATAGTTTTGGCATCTAACCCTCAGGCCTATGTAGAGGCTGAAGGGAATCCATATTGGACAACTGCCATGAATGAAGGGGATTTGAATCTTCTTCCTTCCATTAAGATAAACAAGATATATACAGAAATCTCATTGGTGCATCTACTTCATCAGATCCGTATAGACATCTACATCTTCAACAAAATATTCATCGAGCAAAAACTTGGACGATTGCAAGGTCTATGTGGAGTGAAGGACACAGTTGCCTAGCAGTTGTCCTTCTTCTTTTTCAATATTGTACTTTGAGGGGGGGTTCCCATGAGGTTTTCCCTCTTTCCTCTTTTTTCAATGTTCATTCGTTAGATGCACAATAAAATGAGTACCTAACAAGGCTTCTTGTTAGGACCCGTTCTTCATTTACACCCTAATAGTGTTTGGGGGGGTGTTGGAGATATTTCACACTCACACAGATTTTTTCCTAAGTTTACTAGTCTAATGTTGAGGTTGCTATCCATAGATAAGAATATTCTCCTAAATGAGAATATTCCCCACTAAAATAGGGCACTATATCCTCTTCAATATTGTCTTGGTCACACTTCAGTCAGACTAGTTGGTCTTGACTCAGTTACACTTCAATTAGACTATTGGAGTAGAGTCATGCATGGAAACCTCGGTTTTATCACATGCATGAGGTCAGGAGGGCACATATCACATGCACGAGGCCAGGAGGGCGCACATCATGTGCATGCATGTGTTTCTCTCCACTCCACTTGTGTCATTCAGTTAACTGACGACTACATGGCCAATTAACTAGGTCTAGGTGGAAGTTCACTTCGGTTTCTATTAGTGAGTGTCTAGATCTCTCTAGTTCACTACTATGGCGCATTAGTCACTCATGTATCCTATATCTATTGTAAAATATTCACTCTCTGAGTGTGGAAATAGTGTGGAATATATGAGTAATACAATTCATTATTCTTTCTCTCATTCTCTTCTCTCTCTTTGATTCTTTTGCAAGCTTTGTGTGAATTTCTACTTGCTAGGTTCTTTGTGAAGGTTTCACTGAAACTTCACACTTACAAGGCATCAAATTACACATCTTTGAATATGTCGACTACCACAAACATGTAGTCATGCCCTTTTCTTGTCCTTAGAAAATCTCCAAAAAAGTCCATCGATATACTTTCCCATGGCCTTGTAGGTATTGGCAATCCATTGTATTCTCCTTGCATCCTATTGCTAGCGAGTGAGGTTGACTCCTCACTCATTCCCTTACCTTTGTTGGGCCTTTTACTTCTACCCTTATTTGACTACCAAACAGAGCTAGGTTCTCATCACCACCCTTCTTGTTGGCCTTTGACTCCATCAAAGTCTCCTCTTAGATACAGTCATCCCATAGCTTCTCAAAGTTAGGAAGGTTCGAGCACAAATACCTTTGACAAATGGTTCCCATGAATCTAGGAATCCATTCAGTGCCATGTTCACTAGCTCTTTATCTGCAACCTTCTCCTCAACTACTGCAAGCTTATCACGAACCTGTGTGACCTTCATAAGGTAATCGATGATTGAGTCTGATTTGGTCATCTCTATGGATCTGAGTTTGTTCCGCAATATCATCTTTCTATTTATGTTCTCACTCTAGTAAAGGCTAACCAAGGCATCAAACATCTCCTTCGTTGTCTTCTTCTCAGATATATGAGGGATCAAATGATCCTTTATGACATCCATGATCATCCACTTGGCCTTCACTTCCCTCATCTTGTGGGCTGCCAACATCCTTAACAATATCCCAGAGATCATTCTCTTCTAGTAAGAGTGTAACCCTCACCTTCCATGATAAGAAATTTGACACACCATCCAATGTGTCCTCAAACCTTAGGCTAGTTGATGTCATCTCTGAGATCTAATGCACAAACTCCGATATCTTAAAATTAGTCTTTAAAAAAAACTTTGAAACCCTCTAACTGCAAGTCCTTTCCAATAGTTGATTTACCACTGCAAATCCTTGAGAATCTCAATCAAAGAAGTTAGCTCTAATACCATGTAAATTTTCCAACCTGGATGATTGTTGTCCTTATGATCTCAATTTAAACAAATATATTGTTGAATTTAATTAACGTAGAAATTAATTCCAGACCATAGCATCAATCACACAATAACGGAAAAATAACTAACACAAGAATAAAACACATACACAAGTAATTTCTCCTTCAAAATCACCTTTCCATTCCTTCGAAAGCCTACAGTGTAACCTCTACAGTCCTCTACAAACCAGCAATTACACAGTTATCAAAATCACCCTAAACAAGGTGCACGGCCTACCTGAGAAAAAAAAAACAGCAAAACATGTTGATCTAGCCCTATTATACCATTGTATGGCCTTCCCGTACAACTGTACAGATCTACCCTATATGCATGTTATTGTACGGTTGATTCTCCTTCCTAAACCAATCTGCTCTCTCTCTCTCTTGGTCGCTCAACCTTGTCCAACTGTGTAAACCCTTTATCTTGACATGTCTTTATACTTTTAGTTGAAACCCTAATCTACCAAAACCCTAACTCCCAATGAAATCTACGGTTGAGATTAATTCCTAATATAAGTTATAAATGCATGAAATACATTTTATTAGACTCAACAACTAAATATAAGACTTTCACTTTTTTACTAAAGTGAATTACAAAATAGAATTACTTTTCGAAAATAACTTGAACTACTTCTAGCACGTTCACTTTGAACCTGTATGGAAGCTCCTATCCGAGCTATATTACTCAATAGTTTCTTGTTCTCTTTACTTTTATGGTTGCATCATAGTTGGTTGATGATGAGTTGGAGATGAAATGGCATCTTTGTGAGCTTTTCATGTAGACCTATGTATCAACGTGATTGATTTGATTAGTAATGTTCATGTATTACATAACTTGTTGGTTTCTCCTTCGCATTTCGAACTTCTTCATCAAGTTATTCTTTGACTGCATTCACCCAAAGGATAAGGCACTAGGTCTTTCTTGTCTTCTCATCATTTTACTTAAAATCAAAGAACAACTTCATTCTACAAATCTGATTTTATTATCATCCTTACAAGGATAGGTTTGTAGTCTTATTAGAGAATCCTCCCTTATGCCAAAGGAGAGTCGGCCTAAAGAGAGGAGGACGAGCACCAAGGTGACAATGGATGGTGACCTCAAATTCTTCTTAGGTTTGTACTTGGACGACTGGACTTATCTTTCGTGCAGATCTTGGAGGTAACACCAAGTATATTTGAGTTTGATAATAAGTTCATCCCTCATGTGCGTGAAGATCTTAAAATAGAAATACATCTTAGGACCAAGATCCTTGGTATGGGGGAATCCAAGTAATCTATATGTATTGTCTATAAATGTCCTTTCTCATCACCATGATTGACTCCTATTTGGGGGACAAGAGGTCGCTAAGTGCATAAGAGAATACCTAAAATGGGGGAGGTGATCAATGAAAATGCTGACACACTAGAGGAAATGCTAACACACTACAGGAGCAAAGAAGTCTAGAGGAACCAACACCATTGTTATCCAAAGCGGAGGCCCATAGAAGCAAAGGCAATCTCCTTTCATTAGTAAAGTACTTGGAAGGGGTATAGCTCTTGCCCAAAATCTATCTCACCTAGAGATCGTAACCTGTGGAGCAAGGAGACCAAACTAAAAGTAGACTCAAGGCGCAAAGGATGTGCACCAAACTCAACTTGAATGATATCATGAGAAATAACCCATTTGCAACAGATCATATACTATAGTAGTAGGATTTGGACTCTCTCAATCCTAGCCCAAGCAACTCTCAACAAACTTGGTCCCCATAACTCAGAGCCATAAAGGATAATGGATCTAAAGATTGTGTCCAAGAGGTGCATCTTGGACAAGATAACCTGAAAGTGGAGTTGAAAGCACTATCTCTCATGTAGGGCAAAAGAACCATATGCCTTGTAGATTCAAGACTAAAATCATGCCTCAACATAAACGACAACCATGAGAATTGAACCCCCAAATTGAAGAAAACTGAGGTACTATGAGGCTGCCAAAACAGGTCTGTCTTTGACCTGAAATTTGGCTCTAAGTTTTATCTTCAAACTTTCCTTTGCTGTTGTTTTAGGACAGCAAACAGTTAAGTAAAATTCTGCTCATAATTTTTATGGTTAAGTGTTCTTTGAAGTGCCTTTGCAAGTGTTTTCGAACCGGTCGTTAGCACATGCAATATAACTCAAAACAAGTACACTCCTCTAGATCTTTACAACACTGAAATGCTGATATACACTCTAAGCATGCATGAAAATAGGACACGAGTATTTTTGGTCAACACGACCCTGGATAAAACCTCCCCGGGGAAAACCAGTTTGGAATGAAAGTATATATAATGGTGATCTCAAGTAATGAATACAACAAGGAATACAATACAATAGAATTTGGTATGATAGCAAGCTCATCTCAAGCTTGTAGCACAAGTTCCAAGAAGAATGTGCCTAGGAAAGTACGCCCTCCCTCCTTGTTGCTCTATCCACTAAAACGATGCACCCTACCGCCTCCTTGGCCCAATGAAGAATCCCTTGCACACAATCAACCAGTTGTGTGCCTCCTCCACCATGAACCAATCAGATCTGAAGTAGCACAAGTCCTCCTAGTGCCTGCTAAGTGTGTGCCCTCCTCCAAGCAATAGCTCTCACCAAGAAATAATGAGGGTCTAAGCCTCCGTGAGTCCTCCATGGAAGGAGGTGCCCAAGCTTCCCTCAACCAATGCTTCCATTCCCATCTCCATTGCTCCTCTCAAACTCTCCAAGTGAACAAATGAGTGGATGAGCCTCCTTAGGCCCTATGCGCCCCTCTTGAACCATCCATAAGGAAACCTAAGATTGGATGGCTAGGATCACTCCAAGCCATCTCTAATCCATGGTTGAGATCTTACGAAAAGTATCTCAACTCAAAACCCACTACGAGTTAAGTTTCTGAAGTTCACTTTATGTCCCTTCATTCACCCACTTAGTGAATAAAAAGTCACTTTTGCCTTAAGTGACAAAATTCCAACTTTTTGACTTAAGTGAAGTCAAAGTGGAATTAGACATAAAGTACAAGGTACATAGTCCCAATGTATTTCCCTCTTGTGGTTAGAGACCCAAAACCACAAGGAGACCACTTCCCAAGGTACACCAGAACTCAACAATCCCTCTTACCTAGCTAAGTGTTTCTCACCAAGCCCATCTTGTCTTTGAAGTAGACATGCTTGCCCCTTGGCAAGGCCTTGGTGAGAATATCTGCAACTTGCTCATCAGTCGGAATGTACTGAAGCTACATTGCCCCTCGCTGAACCCAATCTCTGATGAAGTGGTATTTGATCTCTATATGCTTCGACCTGTCATCGAATACTGGATTCTCAGAGAGTTTGATACAACTCTGATTATCGCAGCGAATGAGAGTCGAAGGCAACTCCTGACCAAATAATCCTACCAGCAACTTACGAAGCCAAATGGCCTTGCAACTGGCCTAACTGGCTGCCATATACTCTTCCTCAGTTGAACTCAAAGCAACTGACTTTTGTTTCCGACTATACCAGGAAACAAGTCTTGACCCCAACCCAAAACAGCACCCTGAGGTGCTCTTCCTGTCAATAGCACATCCTGCCCAGTCTGAGTCTGTGTAGCAAACCAAACTCACTCCATCCCCTCTGACATAGTCCAGACCATAATCCACAGAACCTACTATGTACCTCAAAACATGTTTTGCCCCAATCCAGTGAACACTCCTCGGCTCCACCATGTACTGGATGAGAGTGTTCATGCCAAAACAAATATATGGTCGAGTGTTGACCAGATACATCAACGATCCGATCAATTGCTTGTATCTTGTAGCATCCACCAACTGGGAATCTGAAGCACTAAGCTTATTTCAGTTGGTGGCCATGGATGTAGACATAGGCCTGCAGTCCTCTATCTGAAATCTGCTCAAGATGTCTACAGCAAACTTCCCCTGTCCCAGAAGAATGTGACCCTCCTACCATAACTCCATGCCCAAGAAATAGTGCATCAACCTGATGTCACTCATCTCAAACTCTGATGCAAGACCCCGCTTGCACTCATCTATGAGATGCTCCGCTCCCGTGATGAACAAGTCATCCACATACAAAATGAGAATAAGCGTGTCCTCACCTCTAATGTTGTAATAGAGGTTAGAATCAACATCGCTCTTCTCAACTCCCATCTGAAGCAAATATGAGTCAATACGCGAATACCAAGCTCTGGGAGCTTGCTTCAGACCATATAGTGCCTTTCTCAGAAGGCACACATGAGACTCTCTCTCATGCACCTCGAACCCCTGTGACTTCTCAATGTACAGCTCCTCAATAAAGCCATTGAGAAATGCGGTCTTTACATCCATCTGATGTATCCTCCAACCCATCTCTGCCGCTATGGCAATAATACTTCGAATGGAAGTGTATCTCGCAACTGGTGCAAATGTCTCATCATAATCAACTCCCTCTACCTGAGAGAATCCACACGCCACAAACCAAGCCTTGTGTTTCTCTATGCTTCCATCTACAGCATACTTGGTCTTATACAACCATCTGGAAGTCACAACTGACTTCCCCACTGGCCTCGGCACCACCTCCCATACATCATTGCGCAGAATGGAGTCATACTCCTCCAGCATGGCCTCTCGCCAAACCTACTGGTCAACTCCCTGCGCAAATGTCTCATGCTCTTCATCTGTGATGCTCGTCACCATCGCCAAGTAGGACCCAAGCCTCTCCGGTGCTTTGTTCTCTCTGAATTGTCTCTTGGGCTCTGCTACATTCTCCTTGGCTTCCTTCAAGGTCTCCTGAAAGCATCTCGGTTTCCTCTTCCCTGGAGTAACCAAAGTAGAAGTAAGATCTTCGTGCCCAAGAGTCTATGCCTCAGATGTGATCCCAACACACTGATATCCTAAAGACTTTGCACCCTCTACCTGAACCCCCTGCAACTGTGAACCTGACGTTGTGCAAGGTGACCCTGTCACCCTTGAAACTAGTGCACTAGACACTTGAGGCTGTGCTCCCTCTAAAACATCAATCTGTGTCTTTGCATCCTCCTCAATACTGACTCTTGACTCGGGAGACCTCCTAAAAGCTCTACCCTCCTCAAATCTAACATCTCTGCTCACCACCACTCTCCGTTGTGATGGAATGTAGATCTGGTAGGCCTTCGAGACCTCTAAGTACCCAACTGGAATCCCCTACTGGGTTGTGGGGTCTAGCTTTGTCCTCCTCTCTGAGGGGACATGAGAGTAAGTCAAGTAACCAAAAATCTCGATGTGCTCAACATCGAGCCTACTACCTGTGAAGACCTCCTCAGGAATCTTGTTCCCCAAAATCCTATGGGGACTCCTGTTCTGCAGATAAACTACAGCAGCACTCGCCTCGGCCCAAAGGAATAGAGGCAAAGTTTGATCATGCAGCATACATCTCGTTGCACCTGTAATGGCCATGTTCTTCTTCTCGGCAACCCCGTTCTGCTGGGGGTTGTAAGGCATGGTCATTTGTCTTTTGATCCCTTCACAGGCACAAAGTCTACAAACTCTGTGGGGGCACACTCACCTCCATTGTCTGACCGCAAGACCTTGATCCTCTTTCCTGTCTGGTTATCCACAAGAGCTTTGAACTCTTGGAACCTCTTGAAGACCTCACTCTTGGCCTTCAAGAAATAGATCCAGGTCTTCCTCGAGTGGTCATCTATGAATGTGAGATAGTGCTCACCACCACTCAAGGACGCCCGAGACATGGGCCCACACACATCTGTGTAATAAATCCAGTATCCCAGCTGACTTGTTGTCACTGCTGGGGAAAAAATCCTTGGTAAACTTACAAAGCGCACACCCTCTGCACACATCCTGATGCTTTGAGCTGAACTGTGACACTCTTGTCACAACCTCTCTCAACCCTCCAAGAGCCCCATGATGAAGGTGAGCCATCCTCCGATGCCACAACTCACACAACTAATTGTTGTTGTCGCTACTTGTTGCCAAAGCACGAATTGGATGAAAAAGAAATCTGTATAGTTTCCCATCCCTCGCTCCAATCACCTACCCTGAGGTGAAACAGGACCCCTTCGGGTGTATGAGGACCTCTATCCCTATGAAGGACACCTCAAGAGCCCTATCTTGGAGGGTGGAAACTGATAACAGATTCTTCTTCAGCCCAGGGACATACAACACATCCCTGAACGAAATGGGTGGCAAACCATCTCTCTGAAAGCTAATTGTGCCACGCCCAGCAACTATGACTATTGTGTCATCACCAAGCGCAATCTCCATCTTGACCTCAGGATCTCTAAGATCAGTGAAGTGCTCTCTAACACTTGTCATGTGGCTCGAAGCTCCACTATCTATGTACCAGATGTTGGGTGTCGTCTCAACTAAAGTGCAACAAATAAGGAAGGCACACTCCCTCTCAAACTGTGCCTAGAACTCTGCCTCATATGTTGTAGTCGTTGTACCACCTAGCCTCTTCTTCCTGTTGGGACATTGTTCAGCATAGTGCCCCATCTTCTTACAAGCAAAGCACTTCACTTTTCTCATATCCCTCTTCTACCCACTGCCACTCTCCTGTGGCTTGGCCCCCATCTTGGGACCTTGTCTAGCACCCGTGTCGACCTTCTTCTTGCCCTTTGTCCAAAGAGCAAGATCCTCATAAGCCTCAGAAGTACGTTGTTGTCCTAAAGATCCAGAGTTGCATCTCAGCTCCTCCTGTACGAAGTCGTCCCAAAGTCTCTCCCAAGTAGGCATAACCTCTCGGGCTACAATGCCTCGTACAAATGAACCCCAAGGTTTGCAAAAGTTGTTTAAGGTTGTCCTCACCATAAAGTACGGATCCACAATCTCTCTAATTGTTGCTAACTCATCTCGAATCTGAGTAAATCTGCTAAGGTATGAAGTGATCGACTCTGTCTTGAGCATCTGAATGCTCCTGAGTTTGTCCTACAGAACCATCTTCCGGTTCTGACTGGGACTCTGGTAAAGCTCGCACAATGAGGCCCATATCTCCAAGGCATAGTCTTTTCCAATCAAGTGGGGTATAATGTGGTCTCTCACTGCATCACAAATAGTCCTCTTCGCCTTGGTGTTCTTCTTCCTGAAATCTGCATCCAACAATGGTGATGGAGCAGGTGCAGGAGGAATCACCACGGGAGAATGAACTATGACCCATTACCGAAGTTTAGTACACTGCGAGAGGCTCCAGGATGGCAAGTGTTAAGTACGGCAAGGAAATGGAATGTTACCCTTGTGAGGGCCCCCCAATGGTACCCTTATTCCTTGGGGGTGACAACACGGGACTAGGGCACAGATGCTAGCCACCAAGGTGAAACAAGTAAACAAACATAACTTCTTGAGCTTATGATCCATTATCAAACTTCAACCAATTATCCTCATTCACATGCCTAGTATAATAAGCACAACACCTTGTATGAAAAAATGACTAGCATACCTCATGGTGACACTAGCTTCCCATCTCCCATACACTTGCGTTGATTGGATGTGACAATTTTGGTTGATCTGAAGAAGAAGAGGCAATCTGAGGGGGGTTGTTGGGCTGCAATGTGTGAACATGCTGATCATCATCATCGACAGGATCATTGTCTTCATTGTGGGCCATGAGACATCTCTAGTTACCCCTAGGCTAGGGGGGGTAACAGGACCGACTTGTAAAGTCTCGTGATTTTGACCAAAAGGGTCTCTAAGATGCCAATGTTGTGTAGCCTCTGAATAAAGACGCTCTTGGGATAAAGTCAAATTACTTCTAAAAGTCTACAAAGTAACATAAGGCTTTCTAAAAGCGATAATGTGCCTCCTTAATGATGCCCAGAGAGAGGAGACACGCAATGTGCTTAAAGAATCAATAGAAAGAAAGACATGATAAATTTAGGAATGCTCATAGGACATGAGCAAAGAACTTTAGTACCTTAGATCAGTGGTCAAAGCTAACAAATCAGTGGGTATCCACTCCCTGTGCTTTTGGAAAGAGAAGTTACAATTCTTGAAGGTGGGACCAATATTACTATTAGATTTAAATACATCTGGTGATACTGTACTGCAGCAGTCACATTAGCAGTGTCACTGGTTCATAAACATGGAATCCTCAAAATGTAAAAGCCTAAAAAATGAGGAAGAGAGATATTTCCGAAATTTTTCTGCCCATGAATGATGAGAGTTATTTCTCCATGACTTTGTAAGTTTGCATCAAATTTAAGTTGTCTCATATTCTTTTGCATCGAATTATGAAGCCATCTACTAACAAAATTGTTTCCTGCCTCTTGTGCTGAGAAATCAATAGTTTTATGCCAATTAACATGTATTGAAAGAGAAAACCATGTATCCATTACTCTTTATTCCAGCACATATTAATGGAAGAAAGGAAAATGCAATGAAAAAAACGGAATTGTCTAACTATTACATGATTTGGACCTATTTTGGTCGTATATTGACATTTTTTGGTCGTGATTTAGCTGATTTTAGTCATATATGGGTCCAAATCGTATAATAGTTAGACTGCTCCTAAAAACTCTGCAACACTAGTGTTTTCAATGCATTCGAAAGAGCTGTACAAAGATTTTTGTTGGACACTGGACAATATAAGAGGTAAGCATTTACACAAATGTTTCAACTATTGCCAATAGAATCATGGTTCAGCAGTGAAGATGGACCCACCAAGGTTCAATTCCCCCAAAGGCACGAATAAGCAATTGGGACAAGGTGCAAGTCCTGGGCTATTTTGATGAAAGAGTACCCCTGCACTGTGACAACTTAGGCAAACAAAAGTGCTTGTATTATACAGTATGCCCCTTGAAGGACGCTTCACTACACAAGCAGGCTGCTTGTGATGCCTGAACTCTTTGGGCAAGTTGTAATGCTTCTCTGTCTAAAGGAAGCAATTTCAACAAAAAATGTTTCAACTATTTATAACCAAGGTGAAAAAAATGGTAGTTTGCAAGATTTACATGTACTTTTTGTCACTGACATAACCTTTCAGCAACTAATACATATTTGCTGGAACATCCTGCAAGTGAAATCAAATGAATGTCTACAAGTTTATACATACCTTATAACCGACACTTGCATAGTCAAAATGCTCTTGCACTCCAATAAACTGTATTGCATTGTATCCAGAACTTTTGATATGGGGAAGCACCTAAGATTAGAGACAGATATTTAGCTATATAACTGAGCACTTATAGCATTTGAGATGCAAGACTACACTGATGAGGCATCAAACGAATGTTCAAATATGGATAGATAGAAAGGAGATGCAAAGCACATGTAGCAAGGATTTATATCAATGCCTTTTCTGAAAATTCGATAAAGGAACAGATTTTGGGTTCTGAACCACTTATGCCAACATGGCACTCGTAAATGCGTAGAGCTGATGGTGCTTTCGGGCGCTTATTTTTCCACCGATAAACATTTTCAGGAGGTGGCTCCCAGTAAATCGCACTTGCTCGTTTTCCACCTGGATCTGAAAATGGTTCAAACAAGTTAGAAAGGCCAGACCAGACTTCAAACTTACAAATTTGTACTGCATAATACAAAAACTCATATAGGAAAAGCTGACTCTTGCTGTGCACACAATAAAATATATATAGTAAATTCTACAGTTGATTTTGTACATCCACTGAGAAATCATTAAGAATGCCTCTTCATGAATAATTTAATAAACAAAGCTCAGGCCTTCAATTGCCAGTTCCAGAACATAAGAATACCAGGAGAAGCTTGTAATGTCATGACATCTCTACCCTCCTTTGTTGTTTGAGCAGTGAATAGATTGTTGAATTTTCACTATGCTAGGCTCAAGCATTAGGTTTATTTCATTCAGCATGTACTTGAACCATAAACAAATGCAGCAACACCATACACAAGTGCTGCAATAACCAAGATCACAAGAAGAATAACAGAACACAAGAAATATCCTGGGAAAACCCTTCTCAACCAAGGGAAAAACCCAGCAATCCTTTGCTATATTCTCAAGAGAAGATCCCCCAACCATAAACCCTAATGCACACAAGAGGGTGCTTCTACAACCTTGAAATTAGCGCCCAAGAGAGGTGCGCACTTCAGGCTTAAAGGTAGGTCTGAATTTCCAAATGACAAGTGACAATTGTGAGAGTGTGTGTTTCCTCAATGGGGAAATCACCTCTATTTATACAAGACCAGACACAGCAATAGGTGTGTCTATTGGCACAACAGGGCCAGCCTCAATAAATCAGTAATATAATTAATTATTACAATAAACATTAATTATCTTTCACATATGGTGGGGCCGACTTGTACCCTTTACATCACAATTAGGGTTACAAGTAAATCTTACACTCAGACAATATAGCAAGGGATCCACACGTCCACTAGTGCTCAGCCACTAGGGACACGTCCACCTGCGCTCAGCCACAGGGACGTCATACTCAACAAATCTCTATCTAAACTGAGTCCACAGGAGAATCATCTGGAGTACCACCTCAAGCCT
Organism: Picea engelmannii; assembly: GCA_009831015.1. NCBI lineage: Eukaryota > Viridiplantae > Streptophyta > Pinopsida > Pinales > Pinaceae > Picea > Picea engelmannii. Next base: position 528,033 of record ML788955.1, read on the forward strand.
GACTCAACTGAGTCCACAGGAGTACAAAGGCAGGAGACCACATTGACTCAACTCTCACAGAGGAGAACGATACACCCATCACATGGGCACACCCAACACTGGGGCACACATCGACCCAACTCAGTCCAGAGGAAAACGATACACCCATCACATGGGTTCTCTCATAGGTCGACTCAACTCAGTCCAGAGGAGAACATATCCTGGAGAATGTCACACGACGCTGCAATCATCAACACTTCCTCTCAGCTATGGAGGCATTCTCCACCAAGCCAAGTCTCTCATGGAAGTACTCGAACTTCGTCCTGGCAAGCAGTTTAGTGAAGACATCTGCAATCTGCTTGTATAGAAAGGTATTTCACGTGTATTGCTTTCCTCTGCACCATATCGCTGATATAATGGTATTTGATCTCAATGTGTTTCGATTTATCATGAAACACAAGATTCTCTGAGAGCTTCACACAGCTCTGGTTATCACAATGAATAATAGTGGAATCCATCTCATGATCAAATAAATCTGCAAGGAGCTTGCGAAGCCACACTGCTTCCCGGACTACCACACACAATGTTATATACTCTGCTTTTGCAGTACTCAAAGCCACAGAGCTCTGTTTCCTACTACACCAGGAAACCATGGCAGATCCCAAGGTAAAACAACAACCAGATGTGCTCTTCCGGTCCACTGCGCTCCCTGCCCAGTCTGCATTGGCATATTCCTGCAATCTCATGTCTACACCGGAGGCATATCTCAGGCCATATCCAACTGTGCCTCGTAGATATCTCAATACATGCTTCGCTGCTATCCAGTGAGTCTGTCTCGGTTGACTCATAAACTGACTGAGTACGTTCATTGCATAGCATATATCAGGTATGGTGTTAACCAAATATATCAATGATCCAATCAGCTGTCGGTGAAGATGTGGATCAATCTCGCCTGAATCAATAGAAGCCTCATTCATTTTCTTCAGATATATCACCATCGGTGTAGGCATGGATTTGCAGTCTGTCATACTGAATTTCTTCAATATCTCCACTGTATATTTTCCTTGACTCGGGAAAATCTCATCAGTCCTCTACCATACTTCTAGTCCCAAGAAGTAGTGCATCATACCCAAATCCTTCATCTCAAATTCAGAAGTCAATGGACGCTTGCATTCAGCAATAAGTCTTTCTGAATTGGTGAGGAATAAGTCATCAACGTACAAGACCAAGATCAGGTACTCATCACCAATAATGTGATAATATAGGTTTGGATCAGCAACACTCCTGCTGAAGCCCAAACACATCAGGAATCCATCCATCTTCTCGTACCTAGCACGAGGTGCTTGCTTTAGTCCATACAAGGCTTTCTTCAACCTGCACACATGAGATTTCTACTCATGTATCACAAATCCTTCTGGCTGCTCGATGTAAACTTCTTCCTCAATCTCACCATTGAGAAAGGTTGTCTTCACATCCATCTAATGAAGTTTCCAACCCGTGGATGTTGTTAGTGCAATGATAGTACGGATGGAAGTGTATCGAGCTACAAGAGCAAATGTCTCCTCATAATCAATTCCCTCCACCTGTGAGAATCCTTTGGCTACAAATCTCACTTTGTACTTCTCGACACTTCCATCAATTGCATGCTTGATCTTATAGATCCACTTGGAAGTCACCACAGACTTCCCTTCTGGTCTCGGAACAATATCCCACACATCATTCTTCATGATGGACTGATACTCTTCTGTCATGGCATCTTGCCATACCTGCTGACCTGCTACTTCTCCATGACAAGAAGGCTCAGTATCAATGATGTGGCTCATGGCTGAAACATAGCTCGAGAACCTCTGTGGTCTCTTTCTCTCTCGGAATGTGCCTTGAGGAGTTGTGTGTCCCTCTACCTCCTGCAGAATCTGTCGAGCCCATGTGGGCCTTTTATGGCCTACTGCAATGTCTCTGGGAGCATCTATTGCAGCTATTGGATTAACTGGATCAATGGTTGTCTCCCTCTGAACTATTGAAGGGGGAGAAGGTATCGTCTCGCTGTCAATCTCCATTTGAGATTCTCTAGATCTTCGAAAGGCTATCTCTTCCTCAAAGATGACATCTATGCTAACCTCGATCCGTTTCTGACCAGGAATGTATATCTGATATGCCTTCGAAGATTCAATGTACCCCACAAATGTACCCTTTCTGCCTGAAGGGTCCTGCTTGGTTCTCTTCTCCTTGGATACATGAAAGTATACTGGACACCCAAATATCCTGAAGTGTCCAACCTCAAGCTTCACTCCAATGAAGGCTTCTTCGGGAGTCGTGTTCTTCAAAATCTGATGAGGACTCTTGTTCTGAACATATACTGTTGTCATGGAAGCTTATGCCCACAGAATCATAGGTAGATTATGATCATGTATATCGTTTTGGTTGCCTCAATGATGGTTCTGTTCTTCCTCTCTGCAACTCCATTTTGTTGAGGGTTATAAGGAACGGAGTACTCCCTCTTGACCCCTGCGTCAATATAGAAATCACTGAAATCCCTAGAGCAGTACTCTCCTCCATTATCTGATCTCAGCACCTTGATCCTCCTCCCGATCAGGTTCTCAACCTGAACTTTAAATTCTTGAAATCTTACAAGGACTCCATCCTTGGTCTTCAAGAAATAAATCCACATCTTCCGAGAGTGATCATCGATGCAAAGCACATAATACAAATATTCGTTCAAGGAAGCAACGGTCATGGGTCCACAAACATCTGAATGTATCAAGTCCAAGATCCCCTTGGATCTGTTGTCGCTGTTCAAGAAGGACCCCTTGACATTTTTGCCAAGAGCACAACCTCTGCAAACACCATTATGTTGAACCTGTATCTCTATAAGGCTTGTTACCATCTTCCCTAGAGCAGGAAGGGCTCTATAATGTATATGAGCAAGTCTCCTATGCCATAGCTCACTCAGGCTGATAGTATCATGTAACAGGGCCTGGACTGGTCGGACTGTCAACCTATATAAGTTGTTCTCTCAAACACCAATCACTCGGGCAAAATCCATATGTGAGTTCTTGTGCCATGCAAGAACTTTTCCTTCAGAGAAAGTAACCTTGTAGCCTTTATCCTCCAAGGCAAAAACAGAGACAAGGTTCCTTTTCATCCTAGGTACATATAGTACCTCACTCAACTGAAGGGGTATGTCAGAATCTAGTTGAACCGTAGAAGTTCCAACTACTTTCACATTATATTTGGCATTGTCTCCAAGTACAACATGTAGACTGGACTCTTTCTCAACAAGGTATGTCAGATGATCTCTATATCCGGTCATGTTCCTAGAGGCACCACTGTCAATTAGCTAAATATCACTATCAGTAGGAACCGTACCTGAGAGTGTTGATATGAAGAAGAAGGCTTCATCTTTTATGTCTTCATCTCTCTAAGGTGGCTCTGGATCAACATCAGCAGTGGCGGCAAGTTGTCTTCCTTTCTTCCTGGTAGGACATTCTCTCACAAAGTGTCCATACTTGTCACATCTGAAACATTGAATCTTTCTTGCTTTGACGTCATCTTCCTTCCATTCTTCCTTCTCTTCATCGGTAGCTGCTTCTGGTAGAGTCTTTTGTATCACACTCAATAGGTCATCCTCTTCCAGGGTGATCTGTAGTCTTGACTTCCACGAACTGAAGTTGCTTGATCCATCAAGCCTATCTTCCACCAAGGTTCTGTTCTTCATGGTTTGCAGATTCTTCCACAAACCCTTAGCAACTAGGCTAGGAAACCTAACGAATAGGCTAGGCTAGCAACCTTAGGTTTCGTTGGACTTATGACTGCCAACAATAAGCCTTTAGAAGGTCACAGGAACACTGATGAGTTGTAGAAACCCTAGAACCAAAATTTCTACAGAAAATTGTGGAACCCTAGAAACCCTAGGGCCAAAAATCCAAAATTCTCGGAATTGCAATCTGAGAGTCTCTGGAGATGCGCTTAAGGAGGTTGTACACTGCTATGCCAAAATTATCCCCAACGTTTCAGTGTAGGGTGTTGAAACAACCAGAAAAGGAGAGGGTCGTACTTTTTATGGAAACCCTAGAAGGTCGTACAGTTCTCCAACTGGGGGGTGACGATTTGCTAGAAACTTGTGCAATGGTTTCTTTCAAGTCCTTTGCTCTGAAACCATGTTGAATTTTCACTATGCTAGGCTCAAGCATGAGGTTTATTTCATTTAGCTTGTACTTGAACCATAAACAAATGCAGCAACACCATACACAAGTGCTACAATAACCAAGATCACAAGAAGAATAACCATGCACAAGAACACAAGAAATATCCTGGGAAAACCCTTCTCAACCAAGGGAAAAACCTAGCAATCCTTTGCTATATTCTCAAGAGAAGATCCCCCAACCATAAACCCTAATGCACACAAGAGGGTGCTTCTACAACCTTGAAACTAGCGCCCAAGAGAGGTGCGCACTTCAACCTTAAAGGTAGGTCTAAAATTTCCAAATGACAAGTGACAAGTGTGAGAGTGTGTGTTTCCTCAATGGGGAAATCAACTCTATTTATACAAGACCAGACACAGCAATAGGTGTATCTATTGGCACAACAGGGTCGACCTCAATAACTTAGTAATATAATTAATTATTACAATAAAAATTATCTTGTACCTCATGGAGCAACAAACTCAAATGCCTCAAGCGGTTTGGTGAAGACGTTTAATTATTTAATAAAAATTAATAATTATTTAATTTTTATTAAATAATTAGTTAATTAATTATTTAATAAAAATTAATAGATGCAACAAACTCAAATGCCTCAAATATTGAAATGGCACTCACCATAATACCTTAATTGTACCTCATGGAGCAAGACCCAATGTCTTTTGAGAGCCAGTTGATGTGGTGGATACCATCGTGATGAACCTGGAGTTGTGGTGGCGAAGAGGGTCTCTATCTATGCAAGTGGACATTGTTGGTCAAGTTGTCTCTCGGTACTCCATGTCTGCAACCTGAGGGCCTCGAGACAGCATCTCCTTAGTTATCCCTAGGAGTTGGGGATAACAATTACTAATGGTTTGACATGCCAATGGGGTGGAATTCTATAAATTTGATATTATTGATGCTGAATCTTAATGCTTAGCTCATGCACATGTGGTTTATTTCAATTTAGCATGTACTTGAACCATAAACAATGCAGCAATACCATACACAAGTGTTGCAGTAACCAAGATCACAAGAAGAATAACCATGCATAAGAACACAAGAGTTTATCTTGGGAAAACCCTTCTCAATCAAGGAAAAAAACCCAGCAATCCTTTGTTATAGAGTCAAGAGAAGATCCCCCACACCATGAAACCTAGAGCACACAAGAGGGTGCTCCTTGACCTAGAAACTTGCGCCTAAGAGAAGTGTGCAATTCAGCCATACAACTTGTCTTGAGAGAATGTTACAAGTGTGAGAGTGAGTGAGATCCACAATGGGGATCTACTCCTATTTATACAAGACCTATCACATCAGAAGGATGTGTCTATTGGCACAATAAGGCCAACCTCTTCAACTGAACAATATAATTAATCATTACACAATATTAATTATCTTTTACATGGTGGGGCCGACTTGTACCCTTTACAACACAAATTAGGGTTACAACAAATCTTACTCTCAGACAATATAGCAAGGGATCCACACATCCTCTAGTGCTCAGCCACTAGGGACACGTCCACCTGTGCTCAGCAACAAGGACGTCACTCTCAACAAATTAACTCAACTAAGTCCATAGGAGTCAGACAGGAAACCATCTCAAGTCGTCTCAACTCAGTCCAGAGGAGCATGACAAGAGACCACATGTCATCTCAACTCAGTCCAGAGGAGTATGACACACCCATCACATGGGCTTTCTCACAGATGTCTCAACGCATCCCAGAGGAGAACGATCTAGAGAATGTCTCATGAAGCTGCAATCAACAACAATTGAGCACTTGATGTAATATTCATCCTTCACTTTGTCATTGTAATCAAGTATATAATTCCTATAGGTCTGCTTGTACTTTGGATCTTGTTGATATATGCATTTGATGAGCTATGATGCTAGCATTTATTTCATACATGGAACACATCTTTAAATCAACAAGTCTGGAATCACATGGCAGTTTTATGATGATACACTTCATGGTTACTCATGGTTTCACATGCCAATAAGGTGGAATTCTATAAATTTGATATCATTGAGCACTTGATGTATTATTCATCCTTCACTTTGTCACTGTAATCAATTATATAATTCATGTAGATCTGCTTGTGCTTTGGATCTTGTTGATATATGCATTTGATGAGCTATGATGCTAGCATTTATTTTGTTCATGGAACACATCTTTAAATCAGAAAGTCTGGAATCACATGGCAGTTTTATGATGATATACTTCATGGTTACTAATGGTTTCACATGCCAATGGGGTGGAATTCTATAAATTTGATATCATTGAGCACTTGATGTAATATTCATCCTTCACTTTGTCATTGTGAGTTGAACAAACATTTCCATCACTCTAGCACAAGTTCATGGTTTATTCTTGAATCTACATCTTGGAAACTTGTGTAACATTGGTTGTTGATCAAACAAACACTTGGCATACTTTAATTTCACACTTCAAAGAAAAGGTGATTGTTTGATTAATAATTCATCATCATCAATCTAAGCTATTTGACCTCCCACTTCTACGCGATTTAGCTCAGTTGATCTTAGGGATTCCCCCCTGTTGACCGCCTATCCAACTAGGGGGTCGACTCCATGTGCCATGAAGATATGCATCATCAGATGCAAGTATGTTGAAGACAGTTTGGTTCTACTGGGCGTTTTATGTCTCCAGCACAAAATTTTGTAAACGGAATTTCCGCACCCCTGCGTGGGTTAATAATGTAATAGGTCTGCATGGATCATAGTTAGGTCAGGTACCTTGGGATGTTTTCATTGGGAGAGTTCTTTTCACCAAGGGTTTTTTATCCTCAGGTTGTCAATTGGGCTTTTCAGCCTGGTTGATTTCCCACGAGTTTTTCCCTCACATTTGCAATAATTCCTCCAAAGTGGTGAACGACGTTCTAATGGTCTCATCCTTTGGTAGCTATTGTTTAGGAATGATGTAAATGACTATGTTAGACATTGTAGAAAGTTTCGCGGAATTTCATCGAGTCTAGGTAGTTTTTTTTTAATTAATTTTCCTAAGGTTGGGATTTTAATTATTTAACTAACTAAATGTTTTTGAGCAATTATTGTAAAAACTAGGTCCTTGGGCTTTTGATAGGGGTATTTGTGCTCAAAAGAAATGGAAAGGCACCCCCTACACCCTTGGACCAAGTTTCAACTCAGTCGGACAAGTTTTGCCAGTCATTTGTCCACCCGGAGTCAAAGTCAATTGAAACAACAATTTTTATTGCTAAGTCAAATTGTAATTTTTGTAAAAATGAGTTAATGGGTCAATGTAAAGATGGAAAAGAGCAAGAAGGGTCATCCCTAGACTACCCAACCCACCTTATAACATTCATACACCCCCTCACCTTTTCCCTCACTCATTTCCTCACGCCCCCTAGGGGGATTTGCGCCCCCCTCACACCCAAACCTTAGGAAATGTCATTTAAATGATGTGTGGGCGCAACATATATCTATGTTTAAGTGGTGATCTTTTCTTGGGCAAACATATCTCTCAAGCTTTCAAGTTTTCATTTAAGTTTGCAAAGGTACTCATGGACATGTGAGTGGTGTAGGATCTAGTTTTTCTTTTCAACAAGTACTTCTATCTTCAACAAGCTTCTTTTTAATGGGATAACTTATGTGGCTAAGTGATAGAATCTAAAGTAATTTTTTGTTATAATTGGCAGGCTGTTCTTGTCTTCACTTCACATCTTTCTTTCAAGTTTACACATTGAATGGTGAATGACATGGTTAAGTGAATGAGTTTTATCCTTTCAGCTTTCAATTCATGCTTTAGATGTGGTATTAGTCTTCAATTTCATAATCTGCAGTACACATTGTGACTGTCATAACAGTTTCGGCTTTGAGCATAAATCATTGTTTTTGGGCACCTAAAATTCATCTAAAATACTCACAACACATCTTAAGACTTACCCATAAGTCATAATAACATTTTAGACCAACTAGGACAACCTAATTCCACAATCTTCACCATCTAAAACGGGTTTGAGGAAAACAACGAAGGGTAGTGGCAAGGGACTGTCTCGTGGCGCACCAGGTGTGTGTCCTCTCCGGGAAGTACTCTTACTGCAGGGCTGACCGTGAAAGCTAGGGTGGGCCTTGTTGCCTTACTATCTTGAGCATCCAGCAGTCATTTGGCAATAGGAGGAGAAGGATTAAGGTTCAACACTTAGTTAGGGGGAGGGCAAATAAAATTTATCAAATCTTTAAACAACTCCTAACCACTTAGTCTCCTAGACAATCTTTACTTTGGCATATCTTTTGATGGTTGTTTAGAAGTCTATTTTGCAAGCACATTTACTTTTATCAATCTTTTATGCTATCTTGTGGTTGATGATCTAAGTGTGAGATCTTTGAAGTTTGGTTTGAGCATTTATCTTCCAAATATTTTATCTTTCAATCTATGTTCTTGTGGTGTGATTTAAGAAGAAATTGTGCATCCCATTTGGAGGCATTATCTTTTTGAGTCTTGAGTGCTTTAGTGGTTGCCATTGAAAAGCAGTCCAATAGAGTAAGTGCTATTGGGGCATGCTTGGCCTTATGTGAATGATCTAAATGTTTTGATATCTTTCTCTCACATTTAAGCATTTTTAATCTTCTCTATTTGTATCTTATGTAAGTATTGTGATATCTATCTTCATTGTTGTAAGTATTTGTATCTTTGTTGTGGAGTAGTTGTAACTTTGTAATCATTGTAATCTTTTGTAATTGAACCCCCTCAAAACTTAGTTGACCCCTTGCCCAACCTTTAGGCACTAGTCTTAGTTGGCTTAGGGAAGGGTTTGCTTGTCATAATTAATCTTGCACTTTGCATTTGTTGCCTTAGCATCATAGGTTAGTTTTCCCCTTAACCTTTAACAAATTAAAACCAACTCCTAGAACTTCAAAGTTAAATCACATCTAGTAACTAAGGTCTACCCCCCTTGGCTTCCCTAGGAGTAAGCCTAGAAGGAAGAAGTTCCAGTCAAGGTGACAGTGTGGACTGTGAACCTAGGCATTGTGCCTCCAAGGACACACTAAGTGAGTTGGACTTTGCTCATGTTTGCAAGTGTGTATTAGGACGGCAACACCCCCTAAACTAAGATACCTCTTTTCCATAGTCTAAAATATGGGGCAAGAACACCAAGTTGACAGTGGGTGGCCTGCCTAAGAGTTGCCTCCAGGCTCTCCCGTTGAGGTGAGGACTTTTCCTCCTAGGCGAGACTTTGAGCGGTAACAGACATAATAAAACAAGTAGACCTTTGTGACTAAATTGTTGTGATTATATTTTTGTCATGTATTTTCCCTTTGTTGCAATATCCTATGTGGTTTTAGACCAATGCACAGAGTTTTGAGTTGGGACCATTGCCCAACTGTTGCACCATCAATACAAAAGGATATTGAGGTTGGGACATGGCTCTCGGGACAATATGGGAGGAATACTTTATGGGTTGTTATCCATGCATGTGTATATTTAAGGTCCGCAACTTATAATAAACCCTAGATATTATCCATACAGTGTTAAGGACTAGTTGTCCTTGGACCCAAAGTTGAAAACACCATTGTGAAGTTTATCTCTATGCATTCAATAAGAGACATCTCAAAGTTGCACACCTATATGTGGTTGCCATGCTCTCACTCCTTTGCATTATCGAAGATAAAGGAATGATTTTCTTCCCATTCAAACTAATCAAGGTATCAACTAATTGCTATGATGGAAAATATAGTTGTTCATGAAAGGTGAATGGAGGTAGAGATGTGTCCAAGGCTGGTTGCTTGAGACTGATGAAACTATGTCTCATCAATGGATGAGATTTAGTCTCATCAAAGAGACATCTAAAATGCAATACAGGTAGACATAAGAATGAAGAACCCAACTCACCAACAGAATAACACAACAATTTCACACACAAAAGGAGTTTACATTAACTGAAAATAAGAAAAATAATTCACAATAACCTTATCCTTAACTAAGTGCATAAGTTCCCATGGCGTTAGCCCAACCAGTCGCCAATGTTGCTCAGCATTTGGCTACTTCCATGCTGGCAAGAGCCTAGTTCAAATCCCCCTAGGTGAGGCACACTAGTCTATGCCGACAAGTTTACTAAGGATGGCATCCACAAATATGGGGAAGCATCCCTTGGGTTTCCCCGCAAAGTTTTCCTTGAAAAAATTAAAGCAAAGCCTAAAAAGTACTCAGCAAACAAAGACAAACATTTTGTGAAGCTTATGATCAAGTTCAACAAAAAAGGAGAAATGATTTATAGTACACAAGAAATTGTACATAAGAATGTATACAATCCAGTTTTTGTTGCAGAAAAATTTTACATTTTACAGGATTTGTAAGATATAACTATTCATGTATATACTCAAAAGATAGGCAATAATAAATGGTAATTGATATATCAATCAAAATCAATTTGGGAAATGTATTTGGCATTTTCCAGTCATATGTATTATATTATTTATGGGCTTTTCTATGAAGACATATACACTGCTTGCATGCACCAACGAAGAAGATAAATTTTCAAATGCTGCATCCAAACCCAGTCCCACACCAAAATTTGTACTGTGAACCCTGGCAACTATGTTAAAGAGAAGAGGTCTCTTTGCAGAGTTCAAAATTAAAGATAGAAGTGCATGAAATTCAAAGAGACCATAAAATGCTTATATGGAAGAAAATATAACTTCACTTTGGTTCTTAAAATGAATAAACTATACTTAAACTGGATGCTAATTTTATTGAAAATCACAATAAGATCTTTATTAAAATGAAAGTATAGTAGAGATAAAGTTATAAACACTATTGTTACCAGGCAAGACATATGTAGCCCAAGCTGGAACACGTTCAAGAGGACCTTCTGGAGTTTTCAAGAAAACCTTAAATCGACAACCGTGAGGAATACTTGGGACATATTTTTTCATCCATGCTTTGCGTCCTTTTCGTAGTTCTTCCCAATATGCAAGAGGAGGCTTCTTTTCTCTCACTCTTTTACGCCAGACAGGATCATCTACAATACGCATACCACTAAATGTTGTGCCATCATCAATCACATCAATAGGAGGCAAGTTACTCTGTGGTTTACTTTTTTGACTTTCTTTCCAAGCTTGGTATCTTGTCCGTGCATCAGGAATGTTGTCTAATTCTTCTTCTGTTTGGGGACCATTAGGACCAAATATCTCCTCATACAATCTCTCTGGTATGTCATTATCTATATATTCATCCTCTCCTGGTTCCCAATAATCATCATTCATTTTCTGAAAAAGAGCATCAATATCAACATCTTTGTCACCACGGTCAAAGTCATCTACATAATTATACTCTTGAAAATAATACTTTTCTTCTGGTTCTCCATCACAAAGTTTGTCTCCTAAAAATATTCGCCAATATCCATAATCATCTCGGCCAAAATGTCCTTCCCTGGCACGGTTCTCTGTCTCAGACCAATCATTGAAGTCACCAACAAGAGAGCAGGACCTAGCACCTGGACAGCATATTTTCAGTTTTGCTAGCTTATGTAGAACAAGAAATACAAGAATCATTTTCTGAATGAAAACCACCCCAATCCCTAATTTGATAAGTTCAATTAGCAATATGCTTAACCAGCAGCTCATCTAAATACAATGCCTTAAATATCAATGACTTCATCAATTCATTATAATGCCAATGAAAAAAGAGTATCACAGCACTGACTGCTAAAGCATGCAAGTGAAATATATACTAACTAATTCTGAAATCACAACGGAATGTTGAACAGCTAGAAACAATAATCGATGATGTGAATGCTGCTCTTCCATAGAGAAAAATGACAAATCTGCTACTCTTCTAATGCAAATCTTGGACAAGTTTACCACTGACATCTACAATGAGTAATTTTCCCTGGAGCTATTGAGCATCCACTAGTGTTCCCTTTGACACCCATCTATAAGAAGTCAGATGCACAGGCCCAATCAGTAATTTGTCTTGTGTAAAAGCCATTTTTGTTAAGGGCAAATGGCATTTATCTATGAAAGTAAGCAGATTCATGTTAAATTTGAAGAAGAGGCAACCTTATAGAAGAGGAATCCTCCTATATGTGCCTATACATCATCTAGGAGGATTCCCCGACCTCTATATCCGCAGTTCCAAGGGGAACAACTGCTAGAACAGCCAGGGCAGGCAGGAGGACAGCCAGGACAGGGGCAGACAGTGCCACAGGACCCATTTGGGAAGTACATGAGAGATTATTTGGCACTGGGACCAGAGTTCCATGCAGACATGAGTTTGTTAGATTATTGTTCGATCAAGTATTGGGACAGGCCCATGGAGGCACAAAGGGGCAATGCGCAAACTCAGAACATGGACTTCATTAAGAAAGTGGGAAAGTTGAATATTCCTACTTTCGACGGGTCATCTCGATGCTCAAGCTCAGGCATGGGTACAGAAGCTTGACACATATTTCAAGCTCAACCCGATGACAGAATCAGAAGTTATTAGCTTTGTCGCCTTGCACTTGGATGGGGAGGCCCACGAGTGGTGGTATCATGGGCTGGTGACCTTGGGTCACAGCCACATTACTTCATATTTGGAGTTCACCGAGAGGTTGATGGAGAGGTTTGACAGGAGGGATCCAAAACTCCATTTCAAGAATCTGACACAGTTGAGACAGACAGGCTCAGTTGAGGCCTTCATCACAGAGTTCCACCGAAAGGCAGTGGCCGTATCAGATATTTCAGAGCACAGATTGGTGATGTTGTTCACTGAGGCGTTGACAGAGCCATTGAGGGGTTGGGTTAAGGCTTTCAAGCCTCACACCCTACAGGAGGCCATTGTGCACACTAGAGACATGGGGGGACTCAGTGTTGAAACCCAAAACCTTTACCAAACCCTTTGTGCCACGAAGAGACAAGGATCAGAAGAATCCTCAGAGGCATTGGAAGGGTAAGCCCAAGTTGGATGATGACACTAGACGGGAGTTGATGAGGAAGAAGCTTTGCTTCTCTTGCAGAGACCCTTGGGTCCCAGGGCATCAATGCATGGGAAAGGTACAGATCCACTACATTGAGGTGGAATCAGGCAGTGAGGAGGAGGATGAGGAGATCGGGGCACAGGTAGACAGTGACTCAGAGGATGAGCCTACACATGAGCCAGAGCGGCATCCGAAGAAACCTCAGACACAGGCAGAGGCACAGCCAAAGGAGGAGATAAAACCTCGCAGAGAATTGAAAGGGGGAACCATAGCAACCCTTTCCGGAGTACCCAGGTACAACACTCTCAGGCTCAAGGGCCTTATACAAGGGCAGCGCATGACAGCTTTAGTTGATGGTGGGGCCACCCACAATTTCATCGATGCGTCCTTAGTAGCCCGGAGGGGCATACACACTGAGGAGTTTGAGGGGTTCACCGTGGCTATGGCAAATGGATATACTATGACATGCTTGGATATGGTTCTAGACCTAGAGGTCAAGCTAGGAAACTACACCCTGACGGATACTTTTTACGTAGTTGACCTGTCAGATACAGATGTAGTGTTGGGGGTACAATGGCTATATTCATTGGGAGAGATTGGGTTCAACTATCAAACGTTGACCATGAGTTTCAGAGATGTCAGCGAGTCGAGAGTAGTATTGAGAGGTATGTCTACAAGAGCACCCAGAGTAGTATCAATGAAGAGGATGGAGCGGATCTTCCATCACGACGATGTAGCATATGCAGCAGAGTGTCTAATCACCACCCGAAAGGATTCAAAGGGCAGAAAGCATTAACATCCACAGATCAAAGAGCTTCTGAGTCAGTGTGAGCTAGTGTTTGGGAAGATACCACCCGGGAGGCCACTTGACAGGGGGTTCGAGCATACTATTGAGTTGGAGGCGGGGGCTACACCTGTGATCACCGCGCCCTATAGACACCCTAAGAGATTCAAGGACGAGATTGAGAAAGCAATGAAGGAATTGCTTGTCATGGGGCACATCAGGCCCAACACGAGTCCTTTTGCTTCTTCAATCGTACTGGTACTGAAGAAAGATTGCACATTGAGGATGTGCATAGACTACAGAGCACCTAATAAGCAAACGATCAAGAACATGTACCCCATCCCGCGCATAGATGAGTTGATGGACGAGCTACATGGGGCAGTTTTCTTCACCAAAATTGATCTACGATCAGGATATCATCAGATCAGCATCAAAGAGAAGGACATAGAGAAGACAGCTTTCAGACGCCATTTTGGGCACTTCGAGTTTTTGGTCATGTCGTTTGGGTTGACCAACGCACCGGCCACCTTTCAGTCTTGCATGAATTACATCTTCAGCGGGCAGCTGAGGAAGTACCTTTTGGTATTCTTCGATGACATTTTGATTTACAACAGGACATGGGCTGAGCATTTGGCACACTTGGAGGTCTTGGGCATTATGCAGTCACAGTCATTATATGCCAAGGAGTCCAAGTGTGAGTTCGGAATGAGAGAACTACTGTACTTGGGGCATATCATCAGTGAGCATGGAGTACAGGTTCATCAAGAGAAGATCAGGGCCATTCTGGATTGGCCAACACTCAAGAACCTCACAGAGATGAAGGGATTCTTTGGGTTATGCAATTACTACAGGCGGTTTGTCAAGGGCTTTTCGCAGTTGGGAGCACCACTCACAAATCTAACCAAGAAGGGTGCTTTTTAGTGGATGGATGAGTCACAGCAGACTTTTGAGAAAATGAATGAGGTTATGAGCACATGCCATGTTCTAGCCCTTCCGAATTTCTCTCAGTCGTTTGTTCTAGAGTGAGACGCGTCAGGGGTGGGGATTGGAGCAGTTTTGATGCAAGGAGGCCATCCCATTGTGTTCGAGAGCAAGAAGCTCAACGAGTCAAAGAGACTCTATTCAATTTACGACAAGGAAATGCTAGCAATCATGCACACCTTAACCAAATTCAGACAGTATCTCATGGGTAGCAGGTTTGTAGTGAAGACTGATCACAACAGTCTCAAGTATTTCCTGGATCAGAAAGACCTTAGCGAGAGACAGCAAAAGTGGGTTCTCAGTTCTGGGCAGGAGCTATCAGAAGCTATGGGATCCGAGAGGGATCCCAAAGCAAAGTAGCAGCAGAAGCTTGCAGGGACTTAGAGAGAGACAAGAATGGCATTCAATGACAGTGAGAAAGCAGGAGGCTCATGTCAAAGAGTTGTCACAATTGGATGAGCAGCAAAAGGCTGCAAAAAGTTCTACCACGGCAGAGGAGCAGGGTGCTCTAGTGCAGAGGAAGCATGTTGTTGAAGTACGAGTAGCAAGTAGTTCCAACACAAGAGCAGGGCGCTATGGTGCAGAGGGAGTTGGCCACTCAAGCACAGAAGGAGCAAGTGGCTCCAATCCAGAGGAAGCAGCTGGCAGTTTCAAAGCAAGATTTCCAGATGCAGAGGGAGCAACAGCAGCTCAAGATGTTAATGATGGAAGAGGTAGCTCCAATGGCTGAACCTCCCTCGCTAAGAGGGAGTGTTAGAATTTTTAGCTCAGGCAGGTAATTCCTCCTCATTAGGGGTGTCTAGTAATGAGGAGGAAACCCAACTTATGACTAGACAACATTATAATGGTGGGGACCACCTAACTCAAGCTAAGATTGCATCACAGCCATTGAATGCATATCAATGCTTGATTAATTCGCCACCTTTGGATCAAGTTCCTAATGAGAGGATCCTAGGGCTAGGAATGCATGAGGAAAAGGGCTAGGGTTACAAGTAACCCTAGCAAGCCTCACTCTCAAACACACCTCAAGGAGAGAAGCTGGTTGACTAGGGCAAGGAGGCACTTCCAAAGGAGGAGGTCGAGAGCTAGGAAGACCGAGGCAGGGTCAGCAACACACCAAGGAACAAGAAGGCTGAGTATGGGCTGAGACAAAAACCAAGTCGGGTCTCATTGTGCTGGACAAGGAGGCACGTAGGGCCAGCAACTATTCCAGTTACCAAAAGGGGCCGAGCTAGGGCCTAAGTCTGGCAAAGGGAGCCGAGCTAGGGCCAGCAGCAAGCACACCAAAAAGGAGAGGCCGAGTAGGGTTATAATATAGACCAGGACGGGTCTAACCAAATAAGAGTGGAGGCTGTGCAGAGACAAACAGGTTGAGCCAGGACCACTGTTTAGTAGAAACAGCAAACAAACTGTCTGGATGGGAAAATCCATACAATAAGGGATTCGTGCGACTGTCCATTCACCCAGCAAAGAGAAGAACCAGTACCCAGATCATAGATCAATGTATATGTTGTGTTTTGTGATGAAACCAGTCCAATACGGGCTGTATTGCAGTTGTAGTTTTGTTGTGTGGACGTACTGAACATCACCAGCAAGTGTACGGACCTGTACAGGTCGTACGGCCCATGTAAACTCAGGCTGAGTAAAATCCTTGCATATAAAGGACTGTTATGAATAAGATTTCTGTGTTTTGATGCTATTTATTGACTCTGTGTTACTTAATGGTGTGGTTGTCATAAGAATAGAGGAGACACTAGTTTAGTTTTATTTCTGTCTGAAAGTACTTTATCCTTCCCAGTTATATTTCTTCAAGGGAATAATCCCTCCAAGATCATCATTATCAAAAAGCGTTGTTTTGGCATTGTATTGGGAAAGTGCCCTTCTCAAATAGGGTTATCTATTTACTTGTTTGCCTTTGGCTACCTCTTGTGTTGCATTATCCATGTCTGTATTGGATTATTCTTGCATATATTGGTGAATTGGTGAACACTATCAATAGGTTCATACCATTCTCCCATGTATCCTGCATACACCATCAATCTGGTTCCTTCAATTGCCATTTTTTTTTATCGCCAGTTGTGATCTAAGAAGCAAATGAAGGTCTTCATTTAAAGCTTTTATTATTTAAGAAAAGTAGTAAATTAAGAAGAAGAAAAAACATGCAAACAGAAAATATAATAAAAACTATGCATCAAAACTTTTTTCAAATAAAAGGTCATTGAGTTATGAGTACCAGGAGCCCACTCCATAAAGTCCACACCATGACGGGGATTCCGATGTAATCCCATCATCTCATATCTGTGTGGCCAATCAGTTAAAAAAGATCTTGATTGAAAATACATACAACGAAATCTCTACTACTGAAAATGAGTGTTGTGAAAACATTTAGTATTTTTCTACAGACAACATTCATCAACCTATAGTTCTCAAGCACAGAATAATAGCAGATGGGATTATGGTAGTCTTACGCAGAAGCCAAGACCAACAGATTTTCATCCCTTTGAGAGATAGTATCTTTTAAATCCTTCAGAGATTTGTATCTGTCAGACAACAAAGTTTAAAAAAAAACCTTATTTTCAGTCACAAATTCCACTGACTCTCTCTAAAGGAATGACCATAAGTAAAAACTATAAGATGAACATGACCTTTGCTAATACATACAATAAATCTCCATATATCTACAAGTAACAGTGCTAATAGATATCAGCCAAATAAGGAAATAAAGGAGCCTGGTATCACAAAAAGGAGTGCAGCACACCATGTTTTTATTCATGTCAAGGATGTGCCTAAATTAGTGGAGCATATCTTGATTTAATAAAAAGATAAGCCCAATCCAGGACTTACATTCCCTGTAGGATCTACCCAAAATGCGACAATGCCAAAACAAAATCAGGGAAAGTATCCATAATTTTGCATTATAAAAAGTTGGGATATAGAGTGCCCCCTTAAAAGAAACATAAAGCCATATCCGTTGAAAGTTTTGTATAGCCCCTGAAAAAGGTACCCCACAATTTGCAGGGAATAGAAGGTTGCCTATCCAATATCAGAGAGAAGCTAATTTCTGATTTAAATCAACAGAACCCCTTCTATAATTTTGAAAAAAATACAGGAACAAAGTATGTTCTTCTAAACAATAAGATATTTTTTGATATAATAATAATGCCAAGAAACTAGAGATCTTATATGTTAGAGCTGAACCAATTGTTGACAACCTTTCTGATTGCTTGTCAGTCACACTAGGTCTAATAGAAGAGGTTTCAATGAAATAAATTAATAATCAAATTTTGACTTTGCCGGCTATGAGTGTTTACTTGACATACAGGATGAAACTATAGTTGTTTCAGTTTCCAGCAGTTTTGCTGGAAGAATATTCATCTAATGCGAAGCTGGCAGAGAAGTTGACTTCTTCTACTTCAGAAACCCTGTTTAGGTTGAGAAACTGACTTGCACAAAACATGAATATTATAGAGATACAAATTAAAATATATTGAAACAGAATAGCAGCAGAGCAATAGGCACAAAAGTGCAGTTCTTCAAAAATGATGTAAACCGTAAGATACTCACACAGTAATAATGTGGACATTAAGGCAAATTTTAAATGCAATTATGCTACATGAATCACGATGGCTGATGAAGAAACAAAGGGATCAAAAGAACAGGAAAAAGATTTCTGTTCAATACGACCTTTAGATTTTTTCTTCCTTGGGCAAGAATAAAGGGATATTCAACTAAGCAAAGACTTGAGAAAAGTGATTGTTATGAGATGAGGTTTAAAAACCATGATCAAAAGCTGGGATATCCAGAAAGACATCAGATTTTATTTACACTACTGAAAATCACAATAAAGGATTTGTCAGATGTTTTGCTGGAGTTTGGACACATGATGATTCTTATGCAAAGATGACGAATTCAATGAAGTTGGGAATTTCTGGTCTAACCGTTAGAAATTACTCCACAATACTAAGTAAAACAAATTAGTCCCAGAGTGGATCAGATGATCGAGTGGTGAGACCTTGTGTTTCTCCTCAGCCTCCCCGTCTGGGAGACAGATCATCATCATTGAGACCAGTTCGGAGGTGTCGAACTATACATCAGTCCACACATCCTCAAAGGGCTAGAGGGATTAGCTCCAGACGGATCCAGAGTAGGGTGCCTCCCATCCGTCAAACTACCTCCCAGAGTCAGACAAGCAGCCAGAGATCTATCCAGAGTTTCTTTCTTTTGGCCTCAAATGCTAGGAGTATTCCCCCGCTCCGACATCCCCCCCCAGGATCATACAACCAGACCCCTCCAATAGTCCCTAAGGACTCTGACAGTGAGCCAACGCCCAATTCACCCCCCTCACCCTTAGCCATCAGACCAGGGAGACCTTGACAGCCTCACCGTCAGTCCTCTCTCTCACTCTCTCTCTTGACAGGGTTTTGAGTTGTCCACTACCTTGGACATACTCACTTATACTCTGGATCACAGTACTTTTGTTTTTGTTTAGGCCATATATATTGTGAGGCTGTACTATAGTTTGTTTTCTTTCTTTCTTTCTTTACAATATTTTCGGCATTGTCAGATCTGAATAATCAGCGAATAATCAAATCCGAAAATGCGCTTTTACAGTGGTATAAAAATAGTAAAATTGGCCCCTTATATTCTTCCTTAGATGTCAAATCACTCAACAATTTGCCCTTTTACTTATGTCCAATCAGCAAGACATAAATGGTTGTAAAACGCACAGCATAAAGAGCATATATAGCTGAAATTCAAACCTGAAAATGACACAAGATGTAAACTGTTCGAAACTTCATATATAAGCTCAAGATGAAGTACAAGTACATACCATAGCCTTCTCTCAAGGCTAGTACAAAAAATCCAACTATCCAAAAATTCCTAGCTAGGGTAAATCATCAAACCCTAGCTCAAACAAGAAGATCCAAGTGCAAGAATCTCTCCAACACAACCTCCAAGGCAAGACATCCTCCTCTTCTCTTCTTCTTCACAATACCACCCTCAGGTTTTCTCTCAAAACCCTAATCTCCAAGGGATAAACCCTAACACTAGAATTCCAAGATGCTCCAAGAAACTCCAAAAATACCAAGAAACCCTAGCGCATCAAAAGAGAGAGAGAGTACAAGTACCAATGAAGACTTATGAGAGAAGAAATGCGCACTCTCTTCTCTAAGTCACATCCCATCACAAGAGTGAATACAAGTGAGTGAATGAATATGTTATGGAAAGACTCTCTCCTTCCTCTATTTATATGAAAGGTAATGGAGGCCAACAATATTATGTGGGCCTAAGCCCTTACAAGCAACCTACATGAGCCCTTGTAAGCCACACAAGTGAGATGTCTGCTCTAGAGTACAAGTGTCATGCTCCAATGGCAATGTCATGCACAATAATGACTCCAACGTGATGTAGCTACACAAGGCAAGTCCACACCACTCCATCACGAGCCTCCACGGACTCCATCTATCCTCCAAAGCAATGTACTCTACTGGGTCGACTACCCCTCGCAAGAACATTGTTGAAGCCCCAGGCATCCCTGAGCCATCTCCAATACTCCAAACAAGAAACCAATCTACCATGTGTCAACTAGGACCTGAAGCCCTCCTCCATGGCGCACAACGCTCCACATTCCATGTAGGGCACTCTCTAAACAAGTGGCTCCTCCATGAGGCCTCGATGAATGGCATCTACCCAAATGCCAACAGATCTCGAACACCCAAGTGAAGAACACCAAGCCTGCAATCAATTAAGGTCAAGCATCAACTGAGCAAGCTATCTCAACTGTGCATATCCATCACGGACCATCTCTCATGCTATAATCCATCTCAAACCATCCAAGGGTTGAACATATACCATGTACCCTGTTATTGCACAAATTGTAGGTTGGGCAAAGCCCAACCCAACCACCAAAATGGCGACACCTTTGAGAACACCTACCCATTGTCACCTTAGGCAGGTAGTTCTACATTGTGTGTTTGTTATTCATAATTTCCAACAATATGTGTTTGTAGATTAAAGTATTCAGAGATTGTTGTTTTGATTGAGGTTTTCAATTGTTAAGCTACCTAGGTTTAGGTTAATTTATCTGAGTGCAAAATCTACTTACCATGCTCTAAAATTTAACATGGTGTGAAAGATTGGTCATAGAAATCCTCCCAATCCATGTATGGAATGGGCTACTGCCTGTGAGAGGGAGTTGTTGGAAGGTTTCAGGGTGTGATGCTCGAGCTTCAGTGAGTGAAGCATATCCAGACTTGTGATAGGTTGTTGGGTGAGATGCCCAAGATCTTCTAGTGATTGGAAGGTTGTATTAACCTAAGATAAGCGATCTGCACCTAAGATAAGTTGCAAACTCAATTTCTTATGAGTCTAATTTATTCATTCAAGTGTACTTTTAGGGTTTTGCAGCTATGGCCAAAAAAGCCGATTTTGGGGGCCGAAAAAGCAGGACCTGTTTTTTAGGACCGAAAAAGCAAGACGCTTTTGCTGAGCTGTAAAAAATTTCTGAATTAGCTGCTATAATTTTTTCATCCTCTGAAGCCAGTAAAATCCTCTCACTTACTGGTTTTCCCTTCGGGGTTTTTCCAAGGGCGATGGCCAACAACAATAAAATTATTGCATAAAATTTATGATTGTTGGGTTTCAAGAAATTAACATGATATCAGAACTCAGCCTCTGAGTACAGAAGGAGCCAAGATACTTTGTTGTGCAGACCAGGGAGTGAATCAGCAAAGGTGGACGTGTGACCAAAAGTGTGTGGGAAACGGAGTAGGGGACTCAAATGGCCAATGCAGGCTTAAGGTTTGAGGATAGGCTGAATGGTGCCTCAAATTTTTGTCCTTGGAGGGAGCGTATTGGCTTGGTACTAGAGGAGAATGGACAGTTGGAAATTGTTGAAGGCAAAGTGGCAGCCCCTACTGATCCAATACAGCTAGCAGCTCACAACAAGAAAGATGTCAAGGCCAGGAGGATAATTGTGGATGGAGTAAAGGACCACATTATTCCTCATTTGTCTGGAAAGAAGACAACAAAGGACATGTGGGAAGCCCTAGTGAAGTTGTACCAATCTAACAACCAAAGCAGGAAGATGTTGCTCAGAGAGAAGTTGATAAGCACAAAGATGGCCAAGGGAGAGTCGGTGGTCACTTACCTCACAAAGGTCATTCAAATCAAAGATGAACTGGCATTGTGGGAGAGGCAGTGGATGAGACTGAGTTGGTGAGGACAGCCTTGAATGGCTTCACCAAGCAATGGGAAGTATTTGTCCGTGGAGTGGTGACTTGGGAGAAGCTCCTTGATTGGGAGAGATTATGTGATGACTTCACCCAGGAGGAGCTGAGATTTGATGCCACTCATGCTAGCCAACCAAAGAGTGAAGAGGAAGAGAATGTGGCTCTTCATGCGAAGAAGGGCAATGGAGCGGGAGGTTCCAGAGACATGGGCACAGTACATTATGGTCTGAGGTATGTTGGAGATGGTGAGTTGATATTGCATGGTTTTGTAGATTATGTATGGGCATGTGATGCAAATGCCAAGAACAGCACTTTAGGGTTCTGTTTCAGTTTGGGTTTAGGTATAATATCCTAATTTAGTAAGAAGCATGCAGCAGTGACACTTAGTTCAACTTAGGCATAATACATGGCAACCAACTCTGCTAGTTGTAAAGCTATCTGGCTTTGCAAGTTGGTTGCAAAGTTGAATAATCGAATGTTGGAACCTACTATAGTATACCATGACAATCAAAGTTGTATCAAACTCTTTGAGAATCCAATGTTTCATAACTACTCCAGGCACATAGATATCCGGTACCATTTCCTCAGGGATAGGGTTTAGGAGGATACAATGATCCTACAGTCTGTTCCTTTGGATTCGTAGGTGACAGACATTTTGACTAAGCCCCTAGCAAAGGGAATTTCAAGATACTGAGGGAGAGTTTTGGGCTTGGCTTGGTAGAGAACACCTTCCTCGCAAAGAGGGAATGCTAGAGTTTTTACTTGGTTGCTCAGT
The DNA here is from genome assembly GCA_009831015.1 of Picea engelmannii. Taxonomy (NCBI): domain Eukaryota; kingdom Viridiplantae; phylum Streptophyta; class Pinopsida; order Pinales; family Pinaceae; genus Picea; species Picea engelmannii. The sequence goes on from ML788955.1 coordinate 550,896, forward strand.
AGTTGCTTATCCTTCCTCATGGTGCAGTAGTGACAGCAGATCCATATCCTGGTGTAGCAAGATCCATACATCAGGATGCAAGCACAAGATTTATGATTGATGGAGCTAGGCACAACACTAATTTCTTTGGGAGACAAGTTGTTGTTATGTAGGGTGAGTTAGGAGGCACACACATGCACCAATCTCTAGTTCAAACTTAGTTTAATTTAGACTCAATTCAGTTATGCATACATTTCCATAATTAGCTAGGGTACACATGCTTGCAATGTTTTTTCCAATTTTAGGTAGAGAGCACAAATTTCAAGGAGGCCGTGCATGCATGCATGCTTTGGCACATTCTCCAATTGAGGCACTCTTCACTTCACACTCTGATCCATACAAAGAGGGCATACTAGGTGATCAGATTAGGGTTAGGGTTTGGCACAGTCAAACCAAGTGGTTTTTGCATGTGTCCAAATTCATTGTACTTTCCCTCCTCTTCCTATTCTACAAAGGAGATCAGAGTGCACTATTGTGTTGGTTGGCAAGTTTTAGTTTTGACTCTTGAGCTATCGCATTGTATTTCTTTTTCAGTGAATAATAGATATATGGAGTATTGAGAGTTCTGGATTATGTGTCTGTTGTTCGTAATTTCCAGCAATATGTGTTTGTAGATTAACATATTAAAAGATTGTTGTTTTGATTGAGGTTTTCAGTTTTTAAGCTACCTAAGTTTAGGTTCATTTAAATAAGTGCAGAATCTTGGTGAAATTTAACAGTGCCCAGCAGCAAGCTCTAGTGGGCCTTGACATTCTCTCTTCTGATCAGTAGCGAGACTCACCAGTTTCTAACATCTTTCTTGTACTTGCAGTCTTGCACCTTATTTATATCTTCTCTTAGCTAGACACTTAGTTCTGTTAGTTTTAGGGTAAAATTACTAGACAGCAGTCTCTTTTTAATTTCAATGCTGAAAACAACTCAGATCTGTATCTTAATCAGAAATAAGAGCATATAGAAGATAGATCTACAACAGACAGTAGCAGTTGAAGAGAAAACTCAGAAGCATGACTCAGATCTAACAATAGTACTTAAGCAAAGACAGATCTGAAAATAAGAATAGATCTAACAAGTTTCAGATCTAATGATTTTGCCAAAACAACTTACAGCATATATAACATTAGATCTACACAAAACAGACTAGTTTAAAACAGAGTCAAAACCATAAGAGTAAGACACATACCTGGTACCTGCCTTACCTCTGAAGATAGCACAAAACCACAGTAGGTGTAGATCCTTGTAGTTATGCTCAGACAAAGGTTCAGTTCAAGGATCAACAATGGATCTTTTATGCCCAAAGATTTTAGGGAACTTTCTTGCCACCAAGTCAAAAGGTCATAGGGAAAAAACACAAAAGAATAGAGTTCAAACCCTCATAACAAAACCCTTACCCAAGAAGACCTTCAGATCTGAACACACTAGTCTGAGTGTAAACCCTTGTCACAACAGTGAGTAGTTTAGGAGCTTTATCAAATGGTAACCCTACAG
>ML788955.1:563125-583596 GCA_009831015.1 Picea engelmannii
GGTACTGTTTGGCATTAACCCAAACCCACTTTTCAGTTTTGGCTGATGAGGCAATTTTCACTTGCCCTATATCATTTGTTTCCACTAGTTCTAAAGTTTCTTGTCCCATTGTCATGATGCTATTAAGAGAAATCAAAGTCTCTGCCCAAAACTGACCCTCTATTTTATGCTTAACCCTTCACTATTTGTTGGTCTGACCGCTGAAAACTTGCTGCTCTACCCACTACTATATATCCATTAACAAACTCAAGCCCATATAACATTTGGATGTGAGATCATTAAATTAGTCGCTATATATGTGAGAGATCGTTGGGTGAAATTAGCACGTGGAATGAAATTAAAGATTTAAAAGAGAACACGTGGAATGAAATGAAAGGTAAGGCAACGAGAAATCATGGTATTTTAATGCTGGGAAGGTGAACAGATGAATTGAAGTGTCTTATACCCATTTTAATAAGGACAAATTTTAATTTCTTTAATTTTTAAGTTTTTTAAGGTTATATCCTTTTGAAAGTTTTTTTTGGTTATAAAGTTTTTAAGTTTGTATATTGAGGGGTTTGATTTCTATTAAAGAATGATAAATTAGTAATTAAGAGGTATTTAAATATATATATAAAGTTGATCAATATAAATATTTTTTTAATAATGTGTATCTAGGTATATATATATATATTAAAATGGGTGTTGGTGGAGCTAATTAATCTCTAAAAGATCATATAGCAAGCACAACAATAGATTGACGTGATGATTGATTATGAAGAAAACAAATATAGGAATATGTATAACCAAATTACTTTATAATTTCAATCATGTCGATTTCACATACTTATTTTTATGTTTTCCTATTTATTATATTTGGTCAACTTATTTTTATGTTTTTCTATTTAATATATTTGGTCAATTTATTTTTAATTTTTCCTGTTTATTATATTTGGTCAACTTATGTTGACAAACATTGCATGCATTATGTTACACATCATGAGTACACCTAACTATTTATTTGATTATAAATCCACTTAACTATTTATTTGATTATGAATCCAAAGACCTTAGTAATCGAAAAATAATATTATTGTTGATTTAAAAATAAGTATCAAAACCCTTAGCATTATCAAATTTCACTTTTGATTTATCATTATTAATGGCATCATTTATGAGGAATGATTACATTATCCCATTACACATCTATTATACAAACAAGCATTCATCTATTGTGATAAATAGTAATGGAGAGATTTTTTTTATAAAAGATTCAATTGTTCATATTTGTCTTTCAGTTGGAAGTCATTATGCATTGAAGTTGAAGATTATAGTGTTTGAGGATTTGCTTCTTGGATATGAGATTCAATGTTTCATATTTTTGTTTCAATTGAAATTCACTGTGTGTAGATCGAGGAAGTTGGAATGTATGTCGGAGAAGTTGGGTTGTAATCTAGCGATGTTGGGATATATGGAGGTGTTGTGAGACTATGTGTTGGGTATGTAAGTTGTACGCTAGGGATGTGGGGTTATAAATAGGGGAAGTTGGGTTGTAACTAGGTGAGATGAGACTGTAACTTGGAGATGTTGGGCTATAGCTTGGTGAAGTGGGGTTGTAGCTTGATGATGTGGGACTGTAGCTTGATGATGTAGCATTATAACTTGTTGATGTGGGAGAATAAGAAGGGACTTGTGGGTAAATATGTTGTAGAAGTAGGGCTATATCCAACAAAATGAAGTTGTGCACCTTAAATTTCTTCATTGGTAGGCACAGGAGGATGTAGACGAGATCGTGGATATCAAACATAATAAAATGATAATATATCAAGGAACATAGGAGGGTGAAATAGAAGCAAATGAGGCAAAGGGAGCTATGGATCTCAAATAAGAGAGAAAGTGATTGATTTAGTGCCTCGAGACGATACATGTCATCTCCTTTGGGGTTAAGGCCATTCTTCTTAATTAACTCTAGGCTCTTCAAATAAGTTCCATGTACACACATTATAACTTTTTCAGCAAACGAGATATGTTTCAACAACCCTTCTTAGTTTGTCAACTATATGTTATGTCCTTGGTTTACTTTGATCGAGAGCATGTCCTTTTCTTCCAATAAACCAAAGCATTGTCTGTCATCCCTCTTTATTGTCGCTCTTGTATCATTCACAGTGTGAGAATGAAGGGAAACTCTTGAAAGTGTTCTCGTATTCAGATTTAACACATCATTCACTGCCATGTTTCCATCACTTTGAATGTTCAAGTTCACTTCAACGACATTATACCACAAAACAAACGACGGATGTGAAATTGATCACTTCTCTCCTATTTGAGATATCCATAGCCCCCGCTGTCTCCTTTACTTCTATTCCACCCTCTTTCCATGTTCCTTGATATCTTATCATTTTTGTATTTGATAGTCATAGCCTCCCCTACCTCCTTTGCTTCTATGTCAGTCATCAATGAAGAAAATTAAGGTATGTATCTTAATTATCTTGGATATAGTCCTACTTTTACAACATATTCACCTACAAGTCCTTTTCCTCCCACATCACCACGCTATAGTCCCACATCAACAAGTTAGCATTCCACTTCACCAAGCTATAGCCCAACACCCCCAAGTTAAAACCCACCTCACCTAGTTACAACCCAACTTCACCTATTTATAGCTCACATCCCTAGTGTACATCCTCACCTCACATTCATATATCCCCATGTCACCTTCCTATAGCCTGACATCTCTAGTTTACAACCCAACTTCTCTAGCATACATCCCTACTTTCTCGTCCTACATAGAGAATTTTAGCTGAAAAAAGACTATGAATCATTACATCCCATGAAAGTTATTCTTTGTCTATTTTGGAAGATATTAAGAATTTAATGTGTAAACCCATAAAAAACCCTACATGGGCAATGGGTTTGGATATTTTAGGGTGTCCACATAAATTTAGTCCCCCAATTGTCAATTAAGACCATATTAGGGTGCCTAAAAATAAATCGTTAGATACCCATGTCTCAAATCCCTTGTCCTAATACCAAACCTCAAACAATGAGGGGTTGGAGTAAAATATGGGAAAAAATAGGTCAAGCTATTGTTTAAGACCTAAAAAACAAGTTTCTTTATGTGAGGGAAGAGGAACATAAGGTGGATTAGCCATAGATAATGGTCAAGCTTTGGCTACAAGTCGGAAATCATACATGTCAATAACGAATATATATATATATATATATATATATATATATATATATATATATATATATATATATATATATATATATATATATATATATATATATATTAAAGAGGTGAAAGAAGGTAAACAATTAACTATAAAGGGGGCCCTTAGAGCTAGGATGGTCTCAAATAATGTGATATGGTGATTATTCTTTCCTTGAATGTGAAAGGGGTAGGGGGTGCCCACAAAAAACTAGCCCTAAATATATTATTTTGTAAAAACAAACCTAGTATAGTATTGATCCATAAAATTATGAGTGAAAGGGGAAAAGCAGTGGAAATTATGTCTTCTTGTTTGAAAGAGTGGATTTTTTTTTTCAGTATATACAAAAGGTCGTCCAATAGGTTTAGTAACATGTTGTAAAGAGACAATAGAATCCTTATCTACTTCCATTCCAAATGGAGCTATACAACTGGAATTTAGATCTAAAGAACTAGAGAAATTTTATAATGTCATCAATTTATATGGTTTGTATGGAGAAAGGAAGTTCCTCTAGGATAAATTAAAAATCTAAGGTTGTGTAAGAGATGATAATGTTATCGTAGAAGGGGATCTTAACTTGACAATAAAGGTAGGAGAATTTCAGGGGGGAATTGTCAGACAAGAGTGCTTGGCAAATTATTTTATCCAATTATTTGAGGAAATGAAGTAGATTGATGTACATCATGTCCAGTTGATCCCTACTTGGAAGAATTATTGGAGTGGAAAGGATGATATCTCCGAGGTATTAGATAGATTTTTAGTAGTAGAAAGAATTGCAAGGGAATCAAATAGGATGAAGTCTTGGGTGGGAAATAGTGGGTCCTAAGACCATCTCCCAATCCTTCTCCAAATTGAAATATATACTCACAGACCACCAACTCCTTTTAAATTCAATCACACTTGGTTATAAGAATATGGATCTAGAGAGTTGGTTGTACAAAACTAGAGGAAGTGTAACCCTAACTCAAGAGAGACAACAATGAATCAATTCGATAAGAATCTAAATAATGTAAAGAAATTAATATCATAGTGGGTTAAAAGAAAAGCAAAGCAAAGGAATAAAGAATTTTTTGAGGTGGACGAAGAGATAAGTATGTTATCTGAGAATAATGGATTTTTTTCAAAGGAAGAGAAGCAGACACAAAAAAGGATGGAAGGAATAAAAAGGAGTTTAATGGAAAAAGAGGAGGCAAGATGGAGGCTAAAAAGCAAGGCTATTTTCCTAGCAAAAGGTGATGAAAATACTAAATTCTTTCATAATTATGCCAAGCATATAAAAAATAGAAACACAATCTAGGAAATAAAGAAGAAAGAGGGCTCCATGGAATTTCATTGAAATCGTTGAAGAAGCAATAAATTACTTCAATTTCTCATTTCAAGTGTCATCAAGGGAAAACATAGCAGGGGTAGTAAAAGTAGTTTAATTGTTCCCCAAACCAATTGATGAGTAGCAAAATGAGGAATTAGAAGAAAAAATATCCAAACAAGAACTCAAATCATTCTCGTACTATTTCAAAAAGTAAAAAATTCATGGACCTGGTGGTTGGACAATGGAATTTTATCTAGGATTCTATGATTTGCCAGAGGATGAATTGATATAGTAGAGGAATCCAGAGTCTCTGGGAATATTATGGGGGCATTAAATGCTACATTTACAACCTTGATTCCAAAAAGAATGTTGCATAGATTTTTGAAGACTATGGGACAATTTATTTATGTAAATTAATGTATAAGATCATAACAAAGATATTGGGCAATAGACTAGAGAAGATTTTCTATGGGTTTACTTTAGAAAAACAATTTGTTTTTTTTCTAAAATAGACAAATCCATGATGCAATAGGTTCATATTATGAAGGTTTGCACACTATAAAGGTTAAAAACTTTCAGCTATGGTAATAAAAATTGATTTAGCGAAGACTTGTGATAAGGTCCGTTGGTTGTATTTAAGATTGCTTTTTATTCAAATCGGGACGAATGTTCAAATTCTAAATTGGATTATGGGATGCCTTTCCTCGAATTTGTCTACAATTCTTATCAATGGGTCTCCTTCTAGATTTTTTAATGCTACAAGAGTACTCAAGCAAGGATGCCCATTGTCCCCATTCCTATTCCTACCAAAGGAAAAAGGGTTGAGTCAGTTGATCGCAACTTTAAAAAGGGAGGGGTCTCAAAAAGGCAATGAGGTGGGAAGTACCATCAATATGAACCACCTTTTCGTAGATGATGTGATGATATTTGGAAACAGTAAGTGAGCTGAAGAAATATACAAACGTTTTATACTTGTATTATAAAGCAATTGGGATGGAAGTAAATGTACATAAATGTTTATTCTCTTTAGTGGTTTGGAGGAAAATGTGGAAAAACAAAAATCACAAATTATTCCTTGTTCTTCATCTTCCTTGGAGAATGGAATTAAGTATTAGGGAATTCATTTAAAATTCAATCAATGTAGTTTTATAGACTAGTCTTGGTTGTGTAAGAAAATTGATGATGGAGTGACTATTTGGTGTTACATATGTCTATCTTGAGGAGGTAGGTTGACTTTGGTTAAATCTATCTTGGAAAGAACCTTGTATACTAGTTGTCCTTAGCAAATATCCAAAAAGGGATTCTACATACAATAACAAGGAAGTGCTTCAGTTTCCTATGAGCAGTGAAGCATAGAAGGAGGGGATTCCTTTAGTGAAATAGAGTAAAATAGAAACACAACAAGAGGTGGGTGGGTGGGGCCTGAAAAACATTCATCGTTTTGGGCAAGTTCTATAAAAAGAGAGCTATGGTGGATGATTCATAATGAGGGGCTATGGGGATTGGATAAGAAGGGAAAGAAAGTCATACAATGGAGCCTCAATAACTTGGAAAACATTGGTGAAGGCATTCCCATTGGTTGGGAAGTGGTTGGTATGGAAAGTAGGTAAGGGGAACATAGTTAAGATTGGAGATGATCCTTGGGTTGGATGCACAAGTAACTATTGATCTGGATTATTTTCGGCACGAAATGAGAGCAGAGATATAATAAAGAAATGTACATAGATGTCTCGGATATCCAATAATATAACAGAAATGTATCAGAGATGCAACCATAAACACAGAGATACAGTAATACACAATTTTCTATTAATGAGTGAAAATGTACAAAGACTGTAAAAATACAGAGTGAAAGACTCGTTAGAATGGTGGCAGCTTATCTTTGAGAAGAGATGTGTCCGCTACTTGCATTCGCAAGAAGATGATTTTACAATGAGGCTCCAAAGGCATTTTTATCATAAAGAAAATCCAAAACCCTAACCCCGGAAAATGAAAAGCCAACAATTTTGTGGACCCCGTTTTGGGTAGTTTGGTGTATCAACTTCCCGGGGGCGTAACTTTAGCATACAATCTCTGTTTGGAGCGCACGATAGCTCGTTGGAAAGGTATCGTCGAGGATATTCATTTAGGGGGCTCAATCAAATCCTTTGGCTATCAATGAGAAGCTTGATCCAAAAAAACCTTCATTTAGGCCCTCAAAATGGCCCTGGAAGTTAAAAACTGCTAAAAATAGTAAATTACCAAAATTGCCAGAAATTTGTTTTAAGGCAGTTGGAAAAAGGTGGGTGGCCACCGATATCCACCTGGATCAATCCTCCCTCCTTAGGAAGCAATGGTCTCCATTGTGTTGAGTGCCCGTGGGAGAGGGAAAAGCATTTGTTGAATTTGCATCTTGATGAGTTGCTTGCCTTGTTGGAGAAGTTGCGCTGCTTAGCTTATTGAAGGTTGTCACGAACATGTGGATGGAAAGGTTGGACCCTTTTAACCAGTCTGGCTACATGAAATGCCTATGTGCAGAATGAATCTTTACACTTTGTTGCAATCTTGTCGACCTGCTTCTGTTGGATAGAAGGTGCTTGGGCCGAGGCTGTAATGGTTGTAGTATCCTTCCGTTCCTTTTTTGAACAGATTGTGAAGAAGCTGAATTTTGTAGTATGAGATACTACCTTGCGACACTGTTTAGGTGGAATAGTAGTCAGAACTACCTCTAGTATTCTGTAGAGATGACCCCCTAGAGAAACAATGACACTGCAGGGTCGAGACTCATAAACAACATGGCGCTTCCACATATATGGTTGGCCCAAAAGAACATCACATACATCCAGTGGGGAAACATCACATAATACCTCATCCTTGAAGGGTTGGATGTCGTATGACAATCGACACTGTTGACTGACATGGAGATCTCGTCCCTGGTGAAGCCACCCGATGTTGTATGGTTGCGTGTGTGGTGTTGTCAACAATCTCAACTGTTTGACGACCTCCGTTGATATGAGGCTATTATGGCTTCCACTATCAACAATAAAATGTAGCGGGGTCCCCTTCACCCACATCTGCGAATGAAAAATTCGCTCCCCCTCTTCAGGATCTGTTGGTTCTTCTGGTTGAATTGTTGCGGTCACGACAATAGTAGTGGGGCCTGCATCGATGATCTGTCTTTTACCAGTATTTTTGGAATTAGATTCTAAATCAGGGTTCGGCTCCTTGTCTTTGATCTCGGCCATCAATGACTATTTTGAGAGACATTCCTCGGTGTTGTGTAAGAGGCTTTTGTGGAAATCACACCATTTTTTGGTGTCCTTCTTTGTCTTCCCGTGACCCTTCTTTTCCCGTGGCTTGGACTAGTTTTCGGGAGACTTCTTGTTAGGGTCGTCTTTATCATACTTTGGTTGTTGCATATTTGCAGACCCAAACTTCTGTTTGTTTTGGTGCTTAAATTTATGATCGATTTTAACAACATATCGATAATCAACACCGAGTGATGAGATGTCCAGAAAATCCATTTCAATTTGGATGTATCTGTGTAGAGCCCCACGGTATTTCAGAACCAAATGTCGTTTGGAGTATTTGATACCCATCTTGGTGCGCAAGGTATGGAGAGTATTGGTGAACTCTGGAACTCCTTGGCCCTTCTCTTGCCATAGTGTGGTCCATCTCATGTATTGGTCCTCATAGTTGCCAACAGGATAATACTGTTCCTTTACCACATCCACAAAAAAATCCCAAGTGGGCTTGGCCCCATATATTCCAGACTCCTTTGTGGAACTTTGCTCCCATTAAGTTTCCCACCAATGTTTGACATGGGGGAGATCTTTAAGGAGTGCGAAGGTGATCTTTTCCCTGTCGGAAAAATTATGAACAAATAAATAACCTTCTGACAGATTTAACCATTTGTTTAGGGCATCCGCATCTATCTAACCTTCAAATACAAGAATATCAAAATTAATTTGTACCTTGAAAGGAGAGGTGCTTCCAAAGTGGTTGTTTGATGAAGATGCGCATGTTTTTATCGATAGGTGTTGAAGGATGTGGGAAAAATTCTCCATCATTTTGTCCCTTTGTCGCGTGAGAGCTTGCTCAAGCAACATATTGATAGAATTGTTTGCTCCGTCGTTTTTCTTTTCTTCCTCCATGGAGGGTTTCTTGGGCATTCAAGAGTGATTGTATTCAATAGAGACAAGCTCGAGACCCAACTTGCTATACTTGGACCTCGTAGGGGACATGCACTGAAAAAAAAAATGATCAAGAGCAGCCTGCTCTGATACCACTGATCCGGATTATTTTCGGCGCAAAATGAGAGCGGAGATATAATAAAGCAATGTATGGAGATGTCTCGGATATCTAATAATATAACATAAATGTATCAAAGATGCAACCATAAACACAGAGATACAATAATACTCAATTTTCTATTAATGAGCGAAAATGTACAAAGACTGTAAAAATATAGAGTGAAAGACTCCTTAGAATGGTGGCAGCTTATCTCTGAGAAGAGATGTGTTCGCTACTCGCATTCGCAAGAAGATGATTTTACAATGAGGCTCCAAATGCCCTTTTATCATAAAGAAAATCCAAAACCCTAACCCCAAAAGATGAAAAGCCAACAGTTTTGTGGACCCCGTTTTGGGTAGTTTAGTGTATCAACTTCCCGGGGGCGTAACTTTGGCATACGATCTCCGTTTGGAGCGCCCGATACCTCGTTGGAAAGGTATCGTCGAAGAGATTCATTTAGGGAGCTCAATCAAAGCATTTAACTAGTATCGAGAAGCTCGATCCCAAAAAAACTTCATTTAGGCCCTCAAAATGGCCCCAGAAGTTAAAAACTGCTAAAAATAGTAAAATACCAAAATTGCTAGAAAATTGTTTTGAGCCAGTTGGAAAAGGTGGGTGGCCACCGATATCCACCTGGATCAACTATAGACTCACGTAACCTCTAAAAAATGCTCTTCATAATTAGGGAATATTTCACTTCGCAGATGTAGCTGAACCAAATCCAAATAATTTATGGAGCCAATGATGGAAAAGTGTGTCTCATTTGGATTTGCAGGAAGAAATAGCAAAGGAGTGGAACCAAATTATTCTCAAATTAAAGCATAGTTCTCTCAAAGTTAATGAGGTAGATGATGAATTTAAGTGGACGAAGAATAAAGGATCAAGCATATACACATTAAACATAGGGTATGCATCTAAGATGGAGGAGGAAGATGTAGGGGAAAAGAAGCGGCAATGGGAAACAAATTGGAAATTAACTAGCCCACTCAAAACTAGGATTTTTCTATGCCTGACATTGTCAAACAAATTTATAACATGGCACAGATGTCAAAAGAGAAGTTGACAAGGGACAATAAGGTGAATTATGTGCAAAAGCAACGAAGAAACTATGGACCATTTTTTTGTACAATTCCCCCATGATTGAAGTAGTAAAACTGTTAAATGGAAATACATAATGGGTAGGGGGCTCCCTTCTAGCATGCTTTGAAGGGTGGTACAAGGATAAGTGTGTGGAAGATCACAAGGCATTGCCATGCTTTTTGGTGTGGGGGTTATGGCTTTCAAGAAACAACATGACAATTCAAGGAAAAGACATTCCCCAAATTTAGGTGTGTCATCAAATTAGATATACTTATGGAGGATCATGGAAACCTGACAAAGTCAAGCAACCAAGAATCTTGAAGGCTCCATAAATCAACAAAGATGTGGATTGGGTTTTTATTTATTGTGTTTGTCAAGCAACTCTATGTATGTGTGGAGAAGGTGGCATTCTATTCATAGGTGGAGACATTCATCTTTACAATACAAGGCAATGACATTGCTAATTTGCATCGATATAACCCGTTCTCCTATGTACAAGTTTTATTTAAGTCATTGTAGCCCATTCTCCTCTATAAAATTTTGTTATTTTCCCAGTGTGTCATGTTTGCATCTTCTTGTATCAATTTGGCGTCGTTGTTGCTTCATAATCGTGCCTCTATAATATATAGTGTGTCATCTACATCACAATTGCATCATTTGCATCGAGATAGTGTCTTATTAACAAATATATAACATCACATTATATTCAATTTAGTGTTGTGATATTGCATTCAATAAAAGAATATGTGTTATGAAATTTTGGTGGTATTTGCACACAATTGTTGTTTTGTCAAAGCGTGTCACAATCAACTTACCAAGTATATTTCAGTAGGGGATAATACATGCATTTATATCAAAATATTAGATTGATCATATTTTCAATCATTCTCAAGCCTTGAAAAAATATGAATTTTTTGAAAGGAATCTTTATGAACGGTCGTTTCTAGGTAAAAAATCATTTGAAATCAAAATAACAAGTTCTCATAGTGGTGAGAATTACATCAAATACATTCAACTCATGTATTCTTATTATACAAAAGAGAGCATTTATTTATCAAGTGTGGATGAAGCACTGTCTATTTTACCAGTTGCTTCCAAAGTGATGTTTCATGACTGTGTTGAGTCATTTATGCAATATTTGAATTTTGTTTGTTGGATCTCTAAGCAACAAGCCAAACTTCAAGCCCTATTGTCATCTTCACCACACCTTTGCAAACAAATATATTATGTGATTTAGTTGCGAGACTTGGCATGCGTTAAGGATTCTTTACATATGCCCGTAAGTTCGATTGGAGACATATAAAGAGAGTGAAGGATTCTTTACATATGCCCATGATTTTGATTGCAGGGATATAAGGAGGGTGAAGGATTCTTTATATGCCTGAAAGTCTAATTGTGGGCATATAAAGAGGGTGAAAGATTCTCTACATGAATTGTTTTCTATGACTTTTAATGGATCACAGTATCAGAAGAGAACAAGAAACATATGTTATATTACTTTGAGTCAACTACATGGCCAACTGTTAAAAGTGCATGTAGGTACACTATTTTGAAAGAGTTTAATGCTAACATTGAGGGTATTAAACCTAAATCAAATGAAAGTGTATTAATTTGGTGTGTTCTACCTTATTGTGGATAGTGGACATTATTAAATGATGTGATAGAAAATTGTTTGAGATAGTGCTTCAATTATTTTGTGTAGATACATGCCTTTGTAATTCAAGAATTGTTCATATGCATTGTTTAAATTTTGTTTTAAGGCCTTGTACAATGTGAAGTTGTGTTACTCTATTTGGAGGCACTCAAATTGGTATGCCTTTAGCTTTTTAGCCATGAGTGTTATGGGGCATAAGTACCTAGATGCATTAGTGTAAATAACAAAATTATTTTGTGTTGAAATTATGGCTAACCAACGAAGGAGAAGAGGCAATGGATTATTTAATCAAAATAACAGTGTTTTTAGTAAGTGTTCTCATTTAGATGTTGCATACTTATTTAAAATGAAGGTAATTTAGAGGTCTCACAATTTGGGCAAACTTGAGAATGGATTACTCTAAAGAAATGAATCTACCAAAGAATGTCTATAATTCTTTCATATTAAAAGACCGTGGTTGGTTCTTAATTGCAACCATTACCCTTGCTCCCACTTTGGATATTACATGACACAAAAGTTTCTTGAAGTTTTGAAAAAATGTTATAAGGTGCTAAAAATGGTTATTATGGCTTTATTAATAGAAATGGTCAAATAAAAAAAGTAGACAAATATGCAAATTCCCATTAGCTCTTCAAATTCCAAGTCCATGTCCCACTCAAAGGTATCCTCGTGTTAATTAGACCAAACAGTATCTAATTTTAAGTATTTGCACCTCAATGGGTCAGGAAAGTTGTTTTGTATTTATCAACTTCAATACTAGAAATGTGTTTGTATCTCAAAAATTCATCCAATAGAGATAACATTTATGCCTCCATGGATTTACTATAACAATTTTTCTATCGATACTACGGGGAAGATTATCTTTAAGAGAAGGCATACTTAAATTCCTAAAATCAACAAAAATTCTAATAACACCATATTTCTATCAGTATCAATAAGCAATCGACAATGAGTATTTTATATTTGTTTATATCCCAAAATTCATACAAGAGAGATAACCTATATACCTCCATAAACTTACTATAACAAATTTTGGAAAATGTCATACTTAAATTCCTAAAATCAACACAAATTTTGTTTTTTGATAACACCATATTTCTATATTGTAACCAATAAACAATCAACAATGAGTATCCAGTGAGATAAATCACACCTACATCTAAAATTTTACCAAACTATGTTTTAACAACTATTTCGAGTGCGGAGTACATAGGCCCTTATTGTTTGCAACAAATTTAACTCACTATTTAAAGGGAATTCCATGGATGATCTCATCGTATTCAAATACCGGCCAACACTCTACATTGTACGACGGTCCAAGACTTTCAATTTTCTCAAAGTGCATATTCTCCTTTAATATTGTGTATTTAATGAATTTATAATCACAATAAAGCAATATATGTTTGATTGATTGGTTGATTTTAATGATGTCCACGAGGCTGAACAACCTAAGGGACCAAGAGAATAATATCCCTAACTCATCTTCACACTCTTTTCAATGTTGGATCTTCTCCTATGAATCTTGACTAGAAGACTAGTGATCTAGTTGATCTCATCCTCGTCAAATAGCTAGTGCATGTTGTCGACCTTTAAGTTGTTTTCATATTGACTACGGATATCCTCGTAAGCTGCACATTCCATGACAAAGTGCCACTATGTCTCCACCACACCCTTATTGCAGAGTATGCAAGTTCTCTCCTCCCAAACTTCCTTGGGCACCCTCTGCCTACCGGTCTCACATCTAAGGTGATGCGAACCTGTCATCGACTGTGCAACTAACAATCTTGCTTTTCCTTTAATAGTTGCCCCTAAATATGTTTTCTCGCTATGATCACAATTTGGGTTAAACTCCTTGATGTAGTATACTTTTTTACATCCATTGTGATTGGTCCACATGGCAGTCTTAATTTTTTCATTCACATACTTTTTTATTTCTTCCTTGGTGTTAGGACATTCATGCAACTTGATATTCCACTTACTCAACCACTTTTTATTTTGCTTCATCCAAGTTGTCTTCCTATGGTCTAACTCCTCCTCCATAGCTAACTTGGGTCAGCGTTGGTTATCCATGTTTTCCACCTTCTTTAAATAGCTTATTAATTTGGTTATCGTTGTCGCTTCCAATGGAAAAGTACTTGTTTAAGATAAAAGAATTTCATACGTGACTGTGGCTTTAACTTTGAGATTGCTAGTAATTAATTGCTTTTGAATTCTTTCTAGTTGTCTCCATCTGCAAGTTGACATGTTGCTTCCCCATATTTCACAACCATAGAGAACAACCGGTGTAACCAACAAACCAAAGAGGGTTTTTTCGGTTTTCCAATCCCAAAGTTCTGCTTTTCTGAACCTATTTTGGAATAAGAATGAGGCTCTCCACCCTCCCTGTATCCTTTTCGCCCTACAAGTCTCCCAACTAAGCTTATAGTGGAAGTCAATCCCAAGATCTTTGTATTCTTTCACTATCTCCAATGGATTGCCTTCAAAAAGAAAGGTGATTGGTTTGTCTTTTCTATTTAAATAAAAGATCATGATTTTGGTCTTGGTAATGTTCACTTGCATCCCTACCTCCTGACAAAAGTGCTCCAAGGACTTTAGACGTTCTCTTAATCCATGTGTTGTTTTTGAAATTAGAATAAGATCATCCGCGTATAAAGGTAGGTTCACCACATATCCTGCTAGATGGACACCCTCATCCATCCTGCTCAACCAAGCTTCCAACTTATCAATGTATAAACCAAACAAAGTGGGAGATAGAGGACATCCATGTTTAACGCCAATATCACTACCGAAACATTCGGACATTCCTTCACTTGTTCTGATTTTAGCTCTAACCTTCTCATAAAGTCTGTGAACTGTCACTCTATATCCAACTGGGATACCCAACTCTTCCATTATGTTCCATAGTTTGTTTCTAGGCACTGTGTCGAAGGCTTTCTTAAAGTCAACAAAACAACAATAGGTTGTCTCACCCTGTTTGTCCCAAATTTTCTCTATGAAATGTTTAAGGATGACACAATGATCAATGGTAGAATGCCTAGGTCTAAAACCCGCCTCCCCTTTTACCCTTTTTCCCTCATCTTCTGCCCAACTGTTGATTCTTTGCTCTATCATGCTCCCAAAAAGCTTTCCCATGAGGGGGTTGAACACAATAGTGTGGCAGTTGGAAGGGTTATTGATATCTCCATTCTTAAAGAGAGGAATGACCACATTGGTGGTCCATTCTCACAGAAAGTCGTCTTGGATGACCCCATTGAAAATTCCTTTTATGTGAGGTGCAAGGAGCTCAACCCCCCACTTTAAAAATTCATCTTGAAGCACGTTTATGTCCTCCGCTTTTCCGCTTGCTAACTTCTTTATGCCTTGCTTGATATCATCCACTGTGAATAGTTCCAATGATGTTTTCACTATGGGAGGAGTATCTTTCTCGTGTACCCGCTCAAAAGGAGCCTCACATATTCTAACCATTGTACATCTGTAATATTGTTTTCAGTTTGCTTTCTCCTTTTTTTTAGTTCTCTCCAAAATCCTCTGGGGTTGTGTTTTCCAAGAGAGATTAACTCCTCTCTTCTTTCATTTACATACTTTTTTTTTTTAGTGTACTAATCTTTCATATTTCTTCTTGTTTTCTTTGCCCAAATTTCTCTCTTTTAGAGATCTCTTGGTTGCCTTGCATTCTTCATCATACCATGGATTTGTCGGAAAGGTACTTGTAGCCCTCTTCTTGGGATGAGACCTTTTACATGCAATTAAGGCCTTATGGATTATTGGAATCAACAAACTACTATGAACATGATCACTCGTCTCATTGGTTGTCATATCTGCTCTATTGTACTTTATAACCTGAAACTGCTGCTTAAGAGCAACATTAAACCTTTCCCTATTTTCCTGATTTTTAAGGATTTTGTCTTTCGAAAGATTTTTCTTTTGTATGCCAAGGATTTGATTATTGTGTGGACTAGCAAGAAAGTCTAGCTTAACCAATAGGGGGGCATGCTCAGATTTCATTTCAATAGGAGAGTCCCCTACATCAAACTTCAACACTCTAGAAGTAAAACTTTGAGAGCAAATTAAGAAATCTACCACACTTTGATCGTTGTAAGTTTTACATGTGATACCCCCTGAAGCTAGCCACCCTCTCATTGCATTGCAAATAACCATGCCAAACAAACTACAAAGCCCCAATAATTCTGCCCCAAATTGTGTCACGCTCCCATTTCCATCTTGTGAATCTCTTGCCCGTGATTGATCTTCACTCTCTTCCAACCATAAGGGATTGTTTTCCCCTCTTTATTCATTGCTCAACACGAGAGATTGATTGGTAGTTGTCCTTGCATTAAAATCCCCCATTAACATTACTTCTCCCAAGTGGTTGAAAAGAGAGATATCTCTTTTCAACGAGGCATACGGGTCTTCGTTGTCTAAATTGCTTCTTTTATAGATCTTTGAATTTTTTGGGGCAAAATAACAAGCAACCAACCTGAAAGTAACCTCCTTCTCAGTTATTTGCAACCATGTGTATTGTTTGTTTGGGTCTTCTTTTACTACTCTTATAACACCCCATTTTTTATTTATTAGCAATGTGACTCCCACGCATCCTTTGTCTATCTCATTTCCTTTGTTCCAAACTGAAGTTTTCTTGTACCCCTCAAAATATGGAACCTTGCAACCATCATGCTCATGTGTTTCTACAAGAATGATAATATATTTCCCTTCTGTTATGGGCCCCAACCCCATACCTCTTCTCCATGGATAACCTCTGTAATTCCAACTTAATACTTGTGAATAGTCCCGTGGGGACCCGATTTCCTATTTCTTATTTGATAAACGATCACCTATTTGAGCCTTCCCGTTATTCAACCATGCCCACTTTCCCTCATTTCTTTTTGTTTTCACTTTTCCCCGCTCCTTTCTTTCTTGTTCTTGTTGAGCCAAAGTCAAGTCCTCATCTAGGTAGATGTTTGTGCCTCTAAGCAATCCTCTATTTCTAAGGATCATATTCTTATCCTCTATATTCCTTAAGATAACTCTTAAATGTCTATATCTTCCTCCCTCTATCTTATGTCCAATCATGCTTTCCTGGTGAATACACCCTATCCACTTCAACTTATCTTTAAGGAAGTATCTTACTAGAATGCTCGTCCTCTCGTTTTCACCAAAGTCCCTCGGTCCTTTGACAATGATATTTGTAGCCTTGCCTCACTTATCCTGTTCTTCCTTTATTTGTATTTTGATTTGCTTCTCAGTGATTTCTTTTTGTTTGTTTGATGACCCACTTACAACTTGTGACCAAGATTTAACATCTTCTATCCAATCTTTTAGCTGATTTTCTTTAACTTCCAAGTTGGCTAATGCCAACTTAATCTATTGTCTTTGTGTTGTGTCCTCTTCTTTCACCATTTCTGATTTCTCAACTCTAGTTATCCGCATCAGTTATAATTCTTGTTTCAAGGCAGTCACTTCTTGTTGTCCTATTTCCATTTTAACCTGCATGCTTGATATTTGTTCCTTAAGAGATTTATATTCTCCCTCTAATTTTCTCTTGAACTCAACAATTTCGTTTACTTTTTTGCCTTCATACCATCTTTTCTCTTCTAAAATTTTGAGTATCCTTTTCATGCTCATTAGTTCTTTCACATATAGCTCAGATGACCACATTAATGGTGTTGATGTGGGACTGTATAGGTCTTTGTTGTCATGGTTAACTGCTTTTATGTCTTCTGTGTTTGTTTCGAGAACCTCTGTTATATCCAAGTTTGGTTCAAGATCCTGAATTTATTTTTGCTCCACACTAGCTCGAGAAGCCTTAGTGGATATGTTGTTCACTTTCGGTATTGCTATTTTTTTCTTATGTGATTGCCTTAGCTTTCGAGTCTGCTTATGCTTTAGAATCCCCTTATATTGCTTTGTGTTTATAAAAACCAATCTTTCATCTGTATTTCTTGCATCCTTCTGAAAGAAATCTGCCACAAAAGAACCCCGTGCTCTTGCTAAATCCTCCAATGTCACTGCAAGATGGGAAAATGAAGATCCACTAGTAAACTGGGATTGTAAACCCCCATTGTACCCTTGCCTCTCCACAATAATCAAGTAGTTTGCATATTTGTTTCCTATGGTGTTAAGCATTGATATATGTGCCTCATGTACGCTGGACCCCTGGTTCACCAAGGCTAAACTTTCTTTTGCTTCCTCCATACTAACCCCCGTAATTTTTTTGATTTGTTTTCTGCCAATTTTGTTTTTGTTTTTTCCACATTTGAATTGTGCCATCTTAAAGGAAATAAAAATTAAATAAACAGGGGGACATAAAGAGCGGAAAGAGAGAGCCCTTGCCACACCTATTCCTATTGAGTAGCAGTTTGAATTTTTCTTGTAGATAAATTGGGTTCCCCTACTGACTGGGTCCCTTTATAACCTTCCCCGTATAGGAAACTCTCTTGAATCCCAAAAATCTTGAGTCCAAAGACTAAAACCCTCGCAGAAACTGCTCCCCTCCCAAGACCAGGTCCCCCTGTCGCTGACAACAACTTTGTTGCTATCGCTTGCTCTGGCCCCTCTGTCACTACATTGGGTCCCTCTATCTACAAGTGATGAGAACTATGCACAATGTTCAAGACAACAACTGTCGCGCAACCCTGAGAACCTCCACCGTCAGCCCTGAGGACCTCCGCGCAGCCTTGAAACCTCCATGTAGTCAATGCTCTCATTTCATTTCGTCAACCTCTTCAAACATTTGGGCATTGCTCTTATTTTTGTTTTTCTATCTCATCCCCTCAATTCCAAGGCATGCAACTTGAAGGTTGCATACTGTTATCGCACAGTTTGTAGGAAGGGTTTAGGTAGCTTGAGTCAAGGCTTCAAACTGGTGTAACAAGAACTTCCCCACCCACTGTCACCTCGATGGGGAGCTCTTTCTATGTGGGTGGCTAATCCCAAGGGAGACGTCCCTAGTAATCTGGGGTTCTGAAGGAGAAGGATCAAGGTTTAAGACTTCCAATGTTAAGGATAGGCTTCCCTTCATAGATTACTGCCAATAGAGATAGTCAAGGAGAAAGTCTTCCACTAAATGGCACCTGTTTGCGAGACAAGACAAATGAAACTAGAAGATGTGCTGCTGTGGTTAGTACTTCAAAGTATTAATGACTATCTTTACCATATATGAGCAATGATAAGAGTAATTATTGATGAAGTCAATGATTGCAATAAAAGCTTATATTAATGTCACTTCTCAATAAATACAAATGATAATAGCATTCAATGTGTAAAATCATATCTTTATTAATGCAATAAATATCACAAATCTGCTCATATATAAATACTGTTGCTGCGTCACAATTGCAGAATTAGGGTGACGTCAGCCTTAATAATAGGTCAAAATTGAAGACAATGAGGAGCATGTTTTAACAAACAAGCTTATAGATGTGATTAACAACTCAAAGTCTATCAAAAGAGGTGAAAAATGTCAAAACGTTTTAAGGCCAAACAAGTTCTTTAACAGGTATGACGTCACCTATAATGTTGTTGTTTTAGGGTTAGGGTTAGCTAGTCAAAGAGGTGGAGGTTTTGACAAATGACGCAAACCTGCCCTCGACGGCACGGCCGCTCTTACCCAGGACCTTCTCTAACTCTGGCCCTAAGAGTAAAAGTACTCTTCCACTCCACTCGGGAGTCCACTACCCACAGTAAGCTCCTTCGGCGATCTCCCCTTCGGAAAATCGGGAAATCGCGAATTCTGTGAGCGCAGTCACATGCAACTCAAAACCCCGAACCCCGATGGTCGACGGGTCAACCCTTTCGGATATCGGGATTTTCCCTATCGGGGAATCGACACATGAAATGTCGTGATTCACTTACACTATGAATCCCCGAACCCCGAACTCCGATATGCGATGGCACGTGTGGATTTGACACCTCCACCTCTTCCTTCTATCGACACTTCAATCCCTAATATGCCGATGTGCTTCCACCTGTACTCCACTAGCAACCGTGGTCCCACATGCCACGTCACTTCGGGATTTCGCGGATCGCGAATCCGCGATGCAAGAATTCCTTGATGTCGAGAACCCCGATTTCCCGATGGCCAAGATCCCGAATTCTATCCCTCGTGCAGCTTCTGCCAATCCAACGGCTGACGGGATTTCTCTCACAAGATCCGACGGCTGTCGGTCCTCCTCTTTCTATGGGCTCCTTCTGAGCTCCTCCTGGACGTAGAAATCCAATGGTCCAGATCTATTTTATCCACCTGATCTGACGGCTCCTGTTCCTCCCTCTTGAGCGTCTGAGCTTTCTTCCCAGACTTGGAAGAATTCTACGCTCCCAAAGACTTCGACCTTTTCTTCCTTTCTGCTCTGCGAATCCCTCGACTTGAGTCTCGCCTATGCGTATGAAAATGCTATCCTTCCGGAGGTTCTGCCCTTTGAATCCCCACGGGATTCTTTGGCTCCTGCACTTCTGCAGAGTCTTTGTGCGCAAAGCGCTATCTGTCCTGAGCTTCCACGAACACTCAGACCCCTTGGGGGATTTGATCCTTCTTCTCCCTCAGATGGAGAATATCAACGCCTTCCTGGCTTTCTCCTCAAGCAACCTCCTTGTTAAGTCTTTCTGGTTATTCAGCAACCCAATACAGGTCCCTCAGTGGACTCTGCTTTCTACTTCAGAACTCCAAGAGTTCTTTACTCATGTGCCTGCCTGCACACTTACTCAACACTCTCCTGGCGGAGTCTCTTTCCTCAGAGCGCTCAACAATCCTGGGTTTCTTCCGCGCAACCTATGCACTCGCTCGATGCCCTTCTGGCAGAGCTTCTCATAATCCTCAGTGATTCTGGTCTTCCTCTAACTCTCAACTAAGTTCTTCCCCAACACAACCCGTGCGTATGCTCAATGCCCACTTGGCAGAGCTCCTACAGGACCTTCAGCAAGTTCTGTCTGCGACTGTGTCTCAACTACACAGCCTTGCCTCCAAGGTGTT
>ML788955.1:583696-599442 GCA_009831015.1 Picea engelmannii
AGATGAAAAAGTGATAAGATGGTGGGAGCGGACGATGGCTCTGCAAACCCCCCTTGGTGGCTAACCAAAACCCATGAATACCGGCTTGCTAAGTTGCCCCATCAATCACCCCAACAATGGTCAAGTGGATTAGTGTAAGATCCCAGCAGTCATCCCAAATGAAAGGATCCTAATGCATATATAAGAAGGTTATAACGATCAAATATGACACATACCATGATACCTCAGACCAATTACCTCATAGAGCAAGAGCCCTCTCTGATGCAAGCCCAGGTCGGCGGTGATGGAAGCTGCTACTGCTGACAGGACAAGTCTGGCTGAGAAGAAGAAAGATGGGCCCTCCAGGGCCATGCTCAAGTCACTCCTGCTCTCGGTACTCCATGTCTAGGACCATGTGGTCCTCGAGACATGATCTCCTAGTTATCCCTAGATATCGGGGATAACACATACCAAGGCTTCGTATTTCAACATTATTTGTGTTGGGAAGCGTGACATACTTAAAGTGAAAATGACATGGGTTCCAACTTTTGTGTTCTCTTGAAAGGAATCTCATGCATAGGTTCATGTCTAATTGTGAATGTACTATATTATGAAGGGAGACAATATGTGTTCCATGCATGTAATAATATCCTCATGTGTGTATATTTTCACAACTATTCATAATATTTTTCTTTTAATTCTCCTTTTTTCCTTTAATGGTCATCTCCTTTCCTTTAAATACTACGCCACAATACTCTTTTCTAACATCTTAAAGCTTCAATTGTCCCTGATGATGGGTGGAGTGTCCACTCGAAACGTTGAACGTTTCAAAACTTTTGACACAACATTTTCCAGAAAACTCAAGCTCATACAATAATATCCACATTTGACCATTGAGCATTGGTCTTGTAGTAACAACATACATAATTGCGACAACCATTATAATGATCATAGTGATGCGAGGTGCTTGAAGGAAAGTTATCGACATATCCTTTGTTACACATTCTTTCAATGTAACGAGAATCCACGCTACAAGAGAATTGTATGGATCAAAACCATGTAGTTCCAAATTCTTCATCACTCAAAGTGGCATTAAATTATGTCACGCTCCAATTTTTATGATGCAATTTTATGCAATATGTATTTATGGATTCAAAATGACACAATAAAGGAGGATTGTTAGGGTCCAAACAAATCATATAAAATGCTCATGAGAGTGAAGGCAAGACGAGGAAGGTGATTTGATCTTACTAGATTAAGGTTTTTAAGAGGTTGTGTGTACGGGTTTTGACATATTTTTAAACTATTATTGTGTTTTAAGTGAATAAAACAATGTTGTCATGTTGGAAAAAGTTTTAAACAAGTCCTCTACGATACTTTTTTTTGGGGTGTATTGGAGGGAGGAAATAAAACCAATGATTCTTATCCCTTGGAACCCTAAGGAACTTTATTTTCGGCAAGGGACGAAAACTTGGTATCTCTTGTTGGGTATGTGTTATATTTTTTGCACGGTTATCCCCACGCGTGATGCATATGCGCCAAGCACAACATTGAGTTACATGGGGGCCAAAGCTTCTGAAATAAAAAAAATTGGCCAGTTTTTTGGTTCGTTTCGCCGGTTTTAGCACATGATTTTATGATTCTGGTTAACGAATTAAGGTTGTAATCTAATCCAGGTCAGTGGATTAAGGTTTTGGATGTCGCAGAATCATATATATTGTATTTGTAAATGGTGAAGTTAATACAGTGAGAGTTAGAAGTGTGGCTCTAAACATTTGTTGGTTTTCCCAATTAAGGGTTTCCAAGGTAAAATTTAGAGTATTATGTGTGAATTTTATTGTTTTCTTTTTGTTTTATAAAGAATCTGTTTGTGCATTGCTATACTGCAAAGGTTTAAAACATACATCTCTACAATCCTTATCATTGGATAATTGAAACCATTGCTAAAACTATAAACACACCTTATTGTGAGAGGGGCATTTCCACATTAAAATGATCTTTGCAAATCAAGTAAAGTTGTTATCTGACTTGTAAGTAGAGGTGGCATTTTTAGCATTACACGATTCTACGTGTCAAGAAAATCATGCATAGTTTTTGGGATCATGACACTCTTGAAAAAAAATGACACCGGTCTACTTCCATAAATGTTCTAAAATTCAAGGAGCCTAGATTTTGGACTATGTACAATAAATATGCCATTAACTTTATGGCCCGGGGTGTTAATCTTATTATTAATGTTCATTAACTAATTTAGATTTCTCTTGTCCATCTTCCTTAGGCACCTCGTTGGCTTTGTAATTGTCATTAAGATTAACCACTGCTACAATACAAGCATATGGTGTTATTTTTTTTGTTCTCTTTCATGTAAACTAGAAAACATAATAGACGATAGTCTTCTACTATTTTTTATTTGTTATATTTTGTATTCTCATGCATCCATTTAACACGTTTTGCATCCATATAACATCTCATTCACATTTCTTGCATCCTCGTGCATCCTTTTTTATGTCTTTTTATTTACTTTTCATCTACATATCATTTCATATGCATCCAATTTTGACATGTTGCATCCATTTTTGTGTTTGCTTTTTTGGATTGTACATCTTTGTAGTGTCCTTTTAGCATCTCCTTTTTTACTCTTTTCCATCTTTTCTCCATATTTTAACATATATTTGGCATCCATATATGTTGTATCGTATTACAAGGGTCGATGGTTAGTGCAGATGTTGGTTTCTTTCCCCATCAGATAATGTCATTGCTTCTTAATTGCTTTCACTAAGTCATAGTGCTCCTTGTCATAGGTGAGGTAGCTCAATGTTGCACCATGAAACAACCTAGAATGATAACATAACAACTCACCTCTTCGTATCAAGGTTGCTCCCATGGTATACCCGCATACACTAGTCTCTACTTCAAAAGGATTTTGCAAACTATACAATGTCGGAACATAAGCTTGACTAATTTAACAATTAAGTTCTTCAAAATCCTTTGGTCAAGTCTTTCCCTGTCACAAACTCTTTCCAATTGTCATAATAGCATGAAATGGTGCATCCATGGTTTAAAAATGAGATATGAACTTTCACAGGTATTGGACTAGTCCCATAAAGATCCTCACTTTAGTAGCATTGGTAGGAGAAACCATTTGATGATGGCTTCCATCTTTGTAGGATTAATCTCAAGTTATTCTCCATCGGTCACATATCCCAAGTATGACAAATATTGTTGAGCAAACTTACATTTCTAAAGGTTCACTAACAACTTATGTTCCCTCGGTGTCTCTAACATCCACAACAAATGTTAGGTATAGCTCAAGATTAAAATATAATAAAAACACGCAATTATAAATTAATCTAGATAATGACATCCAACAAACACATAAAAGTAGTCTACGCATTACCTAAGTCAAAGGGAATTGTCTTGTCTTAAATGTGGTCTTCGAGGTGACTTATTCTTTGACTCACACCTGGTGGTACCTTGATTTGAGATCCAATTTGGTGAAGTACCTGGCATGCTACAACTAATCCAAGAAGTCATCAATTATAGATAGAGGGAATCAATTGTTCGCTTTCATGGTTCTTGTAAAAGTGTTTACACCATGTTTGGAGGTACTTCGTAAGACGTGGGTGTTTTTTTTCTTCATACGAGATATGAGAGATATTCAATGTATTATTCCAATGATGAGTGTTCCATATATAGGGAACATAAGGTGACCATCCATGAAAGGATGCRTCCCTTGAATAATCAATAACTATTTGTTATTATTATTTACTTATTATATACTATAGTTAATAATCAATTAATAATTATATTATTAATTATTATCTTTGGAGAATGTCTTCCTGATGTTGTCCAAACATCAACACTCCCTCTCAATGAGGGAGACATTTTGCAACATGCCACTCTTGTCTTTGAAGCATACAAACTTCACCCTAGACTCATGACACTTGTTTGTCAGTCTTGGGAGACATCTCTCTCCCACCTGAACGGAGGAGAAACTCCTTTTGCGACTCTCCCTCTGAGCCAATTAACTCTCTCTAAGATTAGGCTCACTTTGGGTCCGCATGTAATATCATATAACATCTTGAGTCTTTATCATTCCTTGTCAAATCACAATGACTAGGACAAAGACAATACCACGATCTTTCACCACAGGCACACACCTATGAGTGAATGTCGGCTTGATGCTAACTGACACGTGGAAAGCACTTCAAGCACCTCGAGTCCATATTATTCCTTGTCATGATCAAGGAAGGACTATGTCTGGGCCCATTTACCACAAGTGCACCTTTGTGATAAATGTATCCTATATCCCTTGGTCTGCAACCCAATATAGGAGAAGTTATGCCCGATGTTGAAACATCAACACTCCCTCTTAGATAGGGAGATATCTTTCCATAATATTACACAACTACTGTCCAGAGACACGGAGTCTCCGCCAATGGTACAAAACCACCATAGTAGTAAAAGATTTGTCACACATGGCACTCCCATGTGGACTTCTAGAGGCTACTCTAGGAACACTTCTAGAGGCTACTCCCTCTAGGACGTTGGGCTATAAGCCAAAATGCACTTATCCCTTCTCGAATAAGCGTCCTCACATATAAAATCAACTCAATTCATAGAGGAGTATGATCTAGAGAAATTTTGTCACACATGGCACTCCATGTGGACTTCTAGAGGCTACACCCTCTAGAAACACTAGGGTCAACTCCCATAGTGTATAATGTCAAGGGTCAACTCCCTTGACATGTCCTCGTGTGCTCTCCACATGGGATGTTGGGTTATAATCCCAAATGCACTTATTCCTTCTCGAATAAGTGTTCCACTTATCCCTTCTCAGATAAGTGTCATCACAGATCAACTCAACTCAATTCACAGAGGAGTATGATCTGGAGAAAGTTTGTCACACATGGCACTCCATGTGGACTTCTAGAGGCTACACCCTCTAGAAACATTAAGGTCAGCTCCCATAGTGTATGACGTCAAGGGTCAACTCCCTTGACATGTCCTCATGTGATCTCCACATGGGACGTTGGGTTATAAGCCCAATCGCACTTATCCCTTCTCGGATAAGTGTCATCACATATCAAATCAACTCAGTCACAGAGGAGTACGATCTGGAGAATGTCTCAGGAAGCTACAAACATCAACACTCCCTCTCAGCGAGGGAGGCATTCTCTGCCACGCCAAGTCTGTCACGGAAGTACTTAAACTTCATCCTGGTTTGGTAAGAACATCAACAACTTGCTCATATGTAGGAAGGTACTGCACCAATACTTCCTTCCTCTGATACCATGTTGTTTTTCTTCTTATGAGATATGAGAGATATTCGATATATTATTACAATGATGAGTGTTCCATATATAGGGAACATAAGGTGACCATCCATGAAAGGATGCATCCCTTGAATAATCAATAACTATTTGTTATTATTATTTACTTATTATATACTATAGTTAATAATCAATTAATAATTATATTATTAATTATTATCTTTAGAGAATGTCTTCCCGATGTTGTACAAACATCAACAGTGGGGTGCATGGTGTATGGTTAACTCTTGGTGTTCCATGATGGACTTACACATTGGAGGTAGATTACTCTTGATTTCTAATTTTTTTATGGATGATTGCATGATATTCTTCCTTGGAGTGTTGGAGACCTATGGAGCTTGGTGACTTCTTCATGTAGATATCACATGAAGGGAGGTTGCTTACTTCGAGGATGCCTTTAATTGGAGGAAGACCGTTGGGCATTTTGTAGGATGGCATTGAGCCCTAGACAACATGGCATTGCTCGGTTTCTTACATGGAGGCTTACAATTGACTTGAGGATGCTTGGGTTAACAAGGTGGACATGTAGGTGTGGTCATCCCTAAGGAAGCACATGACCTTGGAGATGCATTGGAGTTTTGGACTCTTGGAGGAGGAGCATTGGACGTCGAGGAGTAGTGTTCATGCCTTGGAGACTTCCTTATTGATCATTGTCTCCTTGGAGCTTGATATAATGTGTCACTTGGAGTAGAGTGCTTCACATGTGTGGACCTAGTTGTGTCTTGTAGATTGCTTGTAGTGGACTAGGTATGCTTATCATTGTAGACCTCCCTTACCTCTCATATAAATAGAGGAAGAAGAAAGTCATTATCATCATGAATCATGCACTTGTGCTTAGTCTTCTTTACACACAAGTTAGAGATGCAAGAGGAGGAGTGTTAGTCTCTCACCCTATCTCTCTTGTTCAATCTTCTTTATGCTTTATCTCTCTAAGTGCTTACAGGGTTTATTGGAGCATTCTCGAAGTCTAGAGCTATGGTTTGATCCATAAGGAGACATTGGAGTAGGGTTTGGTGACAAACCCTAAGTTGTGCATGTTGAGGGGGAAGAGAAGAGGAGACACCTTGCTTAAGGCCAAGGAGGGATTTCTAGTGGTGGTTCTAACTTGTTGGAGTTTCCTTGGTGGAGCTAAGGTTTTTCTTAGTTTCCCCTAGCTACTAGGGTTTTGGAGAGTTTGGATGGTTGTACCAACTTGTGATAAGTTGAGAGTGTGTACTTAAACTTCATCTCTTATTTATATCTTTGAAGTTTTCAGTGGTCCAAAATTTTCTAATTGCATATTTGATTTTTAGCTATCATTGTCTTCATGGTTTAGTAATTTCGAGCACTCTTATGTCCTACTGATTTGACATAAGTTAAGGTTGAAATTGTTAGGAATTTAACATTTATATTGAAGATCACATGATATATTTACTTATGTGAATATGTATTAATTATAGTGATTTCAAATCTAGTTTATGCATGAAAAGATTGCGTAAGAGGGTTGAAACTTGTTGGCATGTATTTGGTATCTTCTCTCTTGGATTGCCTATTGTATTAGGGTTGATGCGAAGTGAAATATCATTCATTATTTGTTGTTGTAATTTGTATTTTAGTTTATTCGTATTTGGATGATGATTCACAGGGATTAGATCCTTTGAACTTCTAAAGAGGTGAAATTTCTGAATACTCTGAAGAAACTTCAATTCATGAAATTTCTACATGGTTTGGAGATTTCTTGTTGAAATCACTCTCTAGATGAAGAGGGAGTTGGTATTTTGGTTTTGTTGTACCAAGGATAGGTGGTTGACCTTGTATAGGTTGTTTAGGTGTGAAACTTTAGGACACTTGGGAGAAACATTTGAGCCCTATAAGGGCTCGTTCTTCTTCATTATTCAGACCTTTGTTTTGAGGTGGATTCATATCTTGTAGAGATGTCCACTATTAGACTTAGAGAGTGTGACATGTTGGATGGAGTTTCCAATTTCATCACTTGGAAGCTTTGGCTATAGATGCTTGTAGTGGAAGCCAAGAATTGGGAGCATGTTGAGAAAGACATTGTAACACTTGCTAATACAAAGTTGTTGGCTTCTCATAACAAGAAGGAGACCAAGACAAAGAGAATAATTATTGCTTTTGTGAGGGATCACCTCATCACCCACAATGCAAACAAGATGATTGATAAGGAGATGTTTGAAGCTTTAATTGGTTTATTTCAAATTTCTTGTGTTTCTCGACAGATGCTCTTGCAAAACAAGCTTTCAACCATCCATGTGAACAATATAGATAATATTGTGAGTTGTATGGCCAAGATCACATAGTCGAGAGACCAATTAAATACCATTGATACAAAGATGGAAGACAAGGAGTTGGTGTCCATTGCCTTGAGTGGAATTTTACCATCTTGGAGGCCTTTTCTTCAAGGCGTTTATGCTCAAGAGACGTTACTAGACTTTATGAAACTTCGGGATGACTTGGTGTAGGAATAAATGATGGCAGTCTTGTCTAGCCCAACAAGAGGAAGTAGAAGAGATTGCTTTCATTGAGAGGATGAGCAAGAATAACTACAACAAGAAGGAAATATCAAGGATATGGAAGAATGATTTGAGTAATGTGATGTGTTTCCAATGTCACATTATAGGAAATTATATCAACTAGTGTCTAAAGAAGAAGAAGGGGAAGGCCAAACAAGTTGCAAATGTAGACGAGGATTCATCTCAGTTTGATTATCATCGAACACCGTGTCTAATGTTAGGTGGCATGTCAATAGTGGGGCATTGAGACATACAACTTATGATGGGACATTATTATGTGGGCTTTACACGCAAGACAGAGGTATAATGAGTGTGGAGTTGGGCAATTATGGTACTTATCCCATCAGAGGAGTGAGCTCAAATTCCTTTCATATGCCATTAGATGATGTTCTTGAGTTGAGTGATGTTTTACTTGTTCCCATGTTGAAGAAAATATTCAATCTATTGTATGGCAAATCATCACCGGAGAGTTGTATTTGGAGGACATCATTGCACTATTAATGATTGTAGTCTAGCTAGCCCAAGGACTTTAGCTAGAGGTGTTTGAGAGAGTGGCCTTTACATGTTTCTTGTTGATCATGTGGGACTTATGCATTCTAGTGAGAAGCCACAAGAGCCTTCTAGTTTTGAGAAGGCATATGAGCATGTATGGTGGGATTCCATGAGGTGGGTTCAGGACCTGTTATGGAATTGAGGATTGATTCTAGGCTTGTAGCTAATGGAAGTGTTGTAGAGTACAATGTTAGGGTTGTTGGATTCTCTCGAGAAAAGGGGTTGACCTCGATGAGAATCTACTCCAGTTAGCATGATATTCTTTTAGGATGGGGGAATTGGCCATGACGAGGTTGTTGCTTTAGTTGCTAGAGATTTTGAGGTGCATGCATGAGATACCCATGATCATAGGTTGTTGATAGTTTTGGCCTCTTTTACTAACTCGAGGGAGGATGGAGTTTGACACGTTGTTGGTGATCCAGAGTTATGCTCCTTCAAATTCACAGGTGGTTATCATTCTTTGGAGATTTGAAATGGTAAGATGGCATCTTGTGTTGTTGGATACAATGATACTCTACAACTTGTAGGATTGATGTTCCAACACAACAAAAGATAATGGTGAGTAAATATGTGAAGTTTGACAAGGATGTGAGGTCTTCTGATTCACAAGATTGAAGGGAGAGGGAAGGTCGTTGTTCCAAAGACTGATTCAAATGTTAGAGTAGAGTCTAATCCAAAGGTAGACGAGGTGAGATCGGGGGTGCATATGCCCTCACCTTCTACTCCTACATGTAGGGGGATAAGATGGATTACTTAGACATCACTAGAGGCACAAGAGCATGTATGAGTGCCCAAATCTTCAACAAGGGTGAGTATACATCTTTGGATATATGTTATTCATGTTGCATTCGCTTTTTCCATTTATGAGCCTTCTAGTTGTCTCTAGGAGGAGAGGTGTGATGCCTTGATGGAGGATGATGTTTAGATTGACTTTGAGATTGTAGCAAGAAAATGGTAGGTTTGGTTAAGTTGTAGAGGGAGATGGCAAGGGTTGGTGAATATGATTTCCTCGTAAACAAGGAGCACTAGCTTTCGAGGTTACTTCGAAGGTGTTTTCACCATGTTTGTGGGTGCTTCATGAGATGTGGGGTGCATGGTGTATGGTTGACCCTTGGTGTTTTGTGATGGACTTGCATATTGGAGGTAGCTAACTCTTGGTTTTTAGACCTTGTATGGATGCTTGCATGACATTCTTCCTTGGAGAGTTGGAGACCTATGGAGCTTGGTAATTTCTTCATATAGTCGACACATGAAGGGAGGTTGCTTTGCTTAGAGGATGCCTTATACTGGAGGAGGAGTATTGGGCATTTTGGAGGAGTGCATTGAGCCATGGACGACATGGGGTTGCTTGGTTACTTGCATGGAGGCTTACACTTGACCCGAGGATGCTTGGGTTGAGAGAGTGGACATGTATGTGTAGTGGTCCTTGAGGAGGCACATGACCTTGGAGATGCATTGGAGCTTTGAAACCTTGCAAGAGGAGCATTGGGCCATTGGGAGTAATGTTCATGTCTTGGATCCTTACTCGTTGATTGTTGTCACCTTAGAGATTAACATGTGTCAGTTGGAGTAGAGCACTTCACATGTGTAAACCTACTTGTGGCTTGTGGGTTGCTTGTATTGGACTGGGTCCACCTGTCATTGTAGGCTTCCCTTTCCTCTCATGTAACATGTAAATAGAGGAAGGAGAGAGTCATTATCATCACCAATCATGCACTTGTGCTTATTATTCCCTACACTCAAGTTAGAGATGTAAGAGGAGTGTTAATCTCTCTCTCTTTCTCTCTCGCTCTCATTCATTCTCCTTTGTACTTTATCCCACTTTATCCTAAGGTGCTAGGGTTTCTTTGAGCTTTCTTGAACTCTAAGGCTAGGGTTTGGTGATAAACCCTAAGTTATACTTGTCAAGGAGGAAGAGAAGAGATGGCACCATGTGTTGGACCAAGGAGGACTTACTAATGATAACTATACCTGGTTGGTGTTTCCTTGATGGAGCCAATGTTTTAACTCAAAAGATGATCTACAAATGTTTTGAATTGAAATAAGACATTTGAAAATATATGATATTCTTTTAAATTGAAATAGGATCTAATTCATTTGAAAATATATAATATTATTTATTTTAAATAAAAAACCCAAAATATTGAAGGGTGAAGAAATATGCAAATAGTAAAGCTACGAGTTTAATATTTAACATCACGTGAGGATCCCATGTGGGCTTAATCCCAATTAACATTAAATGCCTTCCATATACTTCCAAATTCTAACATGCTTAATAAATTTGCAAAAATCGAAACAATACCGAAATTGCTTACATATGGGCTTGTGTGTACATGGAAGAATAGAGGATGAGAGATGGTAGATATTTCAAGCAAAATGGAGTAGCACGTTGATTGATAGGTATGATAATAGATTTTCAGTTTTTAATTGATGCTCGCCACATGGCTGAAGAGAAGAAGATAACATTGTTGTGCACTTGAAAAATGAAAGTGGACATTGGCATGACTTGCTATGGACAAGACTGAAACCAAGTTAACCATGGATAGGAGATAACTCGGTAACAAATGCATCTCCAATTGTCTTGCGTGATATACTAACTACTAAATTCTACCCATGCTCTCGAGAGTTGCTACTAGGACGAGCACATGAGGTTTAAATGCCACTTTCACACTTAGGTATTGGATTTGTTATTGTGAACGAGATATTCGTCTCTCCACCTCATCCAACTATTGGTGAAGGGATAATATTTAAAATAGAATAATAAATACTTTGTTTTTTGCTTGCAACATTCAATCCATTTTTAAAGAAGGTGTACTAATGCCCGCTTACAGGGTCAATGGCATATGCAAATTCAATTAATGCCCACTTACAAGGTCAATGTCATATGCAAATTCAATTGAAACATTGCCCTAGGGTTTTGAAATAACAATACTTTAATTAGTAGCATTTCATCTTATGTTAGTCTACATATGTGTTTGTTCAAGATTGTGTTTCCTAGACTTATTTAACACTACAATCAAATATGACAACTTTTGCTATTGTGCTTTGTACTACATGCCATAGTCTATTGGTCATAAAGCACGTATGGGCCAAATGGTCTCCCTACGTACCTCTTGATATCACTTTGTAAATATTACAGGGATTTATTTTTTTTAAGGATATACTAGTGTCAGCAATGGTGTCAACCAAGGTCCTCGCTAATATTGTTTCAAAAGTCTGCCATAAGTTATTTTATTGAGATTCCTATTGATGAAATTTTAGTTGAAATTATTGTTAATGAATATGTTATTGTTCGTGATTATTTTAAGTATCAAGTCTTATTGGGTTCTTTCTTAGTTAGGGCCCCTTTGAGTCTATTATTAGGGCCTATACTAAATAAGTTCGAGAGGCATATGATTAGATATGCATAACGACTTGGATCCCAACAAGAGTTTTTTCCAATTTGCTTTCAAGGAGGAAAGCATGTTATGGAGGTGGTCACATGTGGTCCTTGGATCTGTTGTAATGCCCTTGTGGTATTATTTGAACGATATGATTTTTTTTACTAATAAGTATGTTCATTTACATTGTCCTATTTGGGTTGAATTCACATGCCTCCCACTGCAACACTAGGATTTTCTCGAGCACATCTTAACTTCCCTCGGGCAATTCATTTGACACAAGCCCCGACATTTTAAACCCTCGACCTAAAAAGTGTGTTTGCATCAAGGTTAACATGCCACAAGATGTAAGAAACAATTTTTTATAAAGGTCATCCCCAAGGTCATTCATTAGATTGTTAGGTATATGAACCTTTTGAATACTTGCATTTGTTACCAAAGTCCAAACCACAAGATTAGGGATTTACCTTGCCATTTAAAGTAAACTCCTTCAAGACTCCTTTAGATGCTACCTTGGATTCCCATACCCAAAAGTCTTTGACCTTTGTTGAAGGTGGAGACGGGATTCAATTGGTAAACAAATGCAATAAGGTCAATGTGTCTATGAAGGCTTCAACTAAGAGCATGACAACCTTTGGGTGGAAACTGTCCAAACGGCTAGTCAACACAATGGCCTAGTCTCTTCCTCAAAGGTTAGATGGACATGGCATTGGTAAAGTTGAAAACAAATGGAGAAGACCTAAGGAGACGAATGGAGAAGACCTAAGGAGACGACCATTGGTGGGTGGGTGATGGATGCATTGGATAAAATAATTTTTTGACTCTGAATTCTTAATAGGCATTAAGTGGCATAAATGGTGAGGAGACGGATGTTTTTTACAGACGGTTATCAATGAAAGTTACATAAGAGAATACGAGGGGTCTTACAGACCTAGTTGGGAAGACCACGATTCAAAGAGTGTGATCGCTAGTTTCATATTTAGACATCTTGTGTTTTTACGAAATAAAGGTGTCTACTATTACATTGAGCATTGCCTTACATTGCATGATTTGGCTCGGTGTTGTTTTTCATACGCGACATGAGGATGTCTAGGAGAGTGACCACTCACATCTTGCCTAAGCTCGCGACATGCATAATTGGTCATGGAACTTATTTGTTTAATTGAGTGGTATGTTTTCTCCTTAATATTGATAGCACGGCTCTTGGCCTTGCTAATATGTATGCACCCGATGAGGTTGAAGAGAGATTTATATCGTGAGATTGACTAACATAATTCCTCTTGGAGGTAGATTGGTTGGTGAGTGGATATTTTAATGACACGGAGTCCCAACATGACAATATTTGAGTGAACCCTTTTCTCTTACCACAAAAGGAGTGTATCGCTTGGAATGGCATCAATGCTAGACTTGGCCTCTATGACCTTAAGTAGTATTAGAGAGTTGATTTGTTTAAGCTATTGTTTGGTTGGTCTAACATTATGGCTGAATTTTAACTATTATGAAGCGCCTCAACAAAGTTATGCTTTCAAAGTAGAACACTTTCATCTTTGATATGACCCTAAGTAGTATTAGAGAGTTGATTTGTTTAAGCTATTGTTCGGTTGGTCTAACATTATGGCTGAATTTGAACTATTATGAAGCGCCTCAACAAAGTTATGCTTTCAAAGTAGAACACTTTCGTCTTTGATATGATGGAGGTGGATTGATGAAAAGTCTCGAGGGAGGTCATTCTCCCCAAACACTAGTCCATTGTTTATTCTAATTCTCGGGTAGCAAATAAAATGAGGACATATAAATCTCAATACCTACTAAATGTCTCCCATTGACAACACCCAACTTGCATTCAATTGTTTTAAGGTTTTGAAACTTCCTACCCATGTTACAACATTCATATGAGGGTTTGGCCGATAGATAACACTCATGTCACACTTGCGCCATCAAGTAAACAAGGAAAAAATCAAGAAGTTGCCTTAATATCTTCATGTACTCCCTGTGATGAAGCTCTTCAATCGTGAGTTGCCAAATTAAGACATTTCTTAAAGGTTGACGAGATTCATTATTGCTAAGGTGAATAAATATGGTCTTGACTCCATTGGCTTAAGACTGGGGATCAAACCATGAAGGCTTTTTTCAAAATGTTTTTTTTTTTCGAAGGAGGCAAATGAGAAGATTTATGCCAAGAAGACGGAAATGGGAAGGGTAAACAACCAGGAGGAGATTGAGTGGGAATCTCTTGAGGACCATTGTAAAATATTTCAATCCCAAGGCATGAAAGATTCATAGAGGGTGGCCATGGAGATGTGCATTGACCCTATACCTTAGAAAGTATCCCTTTAGAAAGAAATAATTTGAAATTAGGAATTGACATTGTCGAAGATGATAGAAAAATTGATAGTGATATATGATGATAAATCTCCTAGGTTAGACAATTTCCTATGTGAGTTTTTAAAAGTCACATGGGATTATGTTGAGCCTGTCTACTCAAGGTTTACAAAACAGTAGTCCAAAAGAAATCGCTTTTACCTCTTATCAAAAGAGGCTTCATCAAATTCATCCCCAAAGTGGGTGATCTAGAGCTTATTACTAGTTGAAGCCCAATTACTCTTCTCAATGTATCCTACAAGATTTTACCTGGGGCCTTGACGTTGTAACATATCTATATCCTACCTTAGGCCATCAAGGCATAACAAACTAGTTTCATTAGAGGTCAATTTATCCTTGATAATGTAGCGACAATTTTGAAAAATATGGAATGGGCTAGCCCCCTGGGTTGAAAACCCTTTTCATCTTTGAGTTGTGAGGAAAATATTGCTCAAAATCGATAGTGAAAGCTTCACCTCATGATACTTAAATAATGAAAAGTAAGGGCAATTATATAATGTTAATTCAATGTTTGACGTGCAACAAGTGCTATACATAAACATATGATTTGCTCTTCAATCTCATAGCCATAGAAAAGAAAGAAAATGATTTTAACGTCCACGAGGCTAACAATAGCCTATGGGACAGACCACCTCACACTTTGATTTCTGCAGTTCAACCCTTTTCCTGTTCAACTTGATGATGAGCTCCCCCAATTTCTCCACTGTCCCCTCACTGAATAAGTTATTCCAAGAGCTAGTTGTCAAGATACTTATATAGTTGTCCCTACTGTCTTTGAAGACTTCACACTCTAAAATGAAATGTTTTTCTGTTTCCACTTTTCTGGAGGTGCAGAACACACACACCCTTTCTTCCTAAGCTTCTATTGGTCTTTTCCAACGCCCAATTTCACAATGGAGTTGATGTGAATTGGTTCTTAATTAGGCAATAAGCATTTTGGCTCTCCAAGATATATTGGCTCCTATGTATGCTTTTTGAATGTGATTGTATGTGGGGTTAAACTCTTCAATATAATACTCTTTCTTTATCCCGAGCCCTTTATCCTAAGTTCGCTTGTGGAACCTATCAATAACAAAAGCCTTTATCTCTTTACTGTTCGTAGGGCACCTGTTCAAGTGGATATTCCATTTATTGAGCCATTTAATATTTTGTCACATCCACGTCTTCTTTCTTTTGCACAATATGTCATTGAAGACGACCTTAGGCCACCGACTATCTTCCATTTGCTCAATTTTTTTAGATATCTTATGAGACACACCATAACAATTGCTTCAATAGGAGCAACCCCCATTTCACTCAACATGATATCATACGTGACTGAAATTTTAATTTTAAACTTGTTTGTGATCAAGTGTTTTTTAATCTTCTCAATTTGCTTCCACTGTAAGTCAAATGTGTTGCTGGCCCACACTTCACAACCATGTAGAACCATCGGGATCACTAAAATCCCAAAGAGAGTTTGCATAGTCTTCCAATCCCATAGCTCTGCTTCTCTACACCTATTTTGAAAAGCATAGAACGCTTTCCAACCTCCCAAAGTTCTTTTCTTTCTGCAACCTTCCCAACTTAGATTTTTGTTGAAGTCAACTCCGAGGTATTTGTAATCT
>ML788956.1:0-14301 GCA_009831015.1 Picea engelmannii
TGTGGCCTCTGCCCTCATGATTAAATTATCTAGTAATTTACCTAAACCTTCAGCCATGTGCAACAGTTGCTTTCATAGCTCAGTTGGTTAGAGCACCCGTTTAGTAAGCGGGAGGTCATGAGTTCAACTCTCATTGAAAGCATTTATTTGTGAATTTTTAAAGTCTGAAATAAATTTTTTTTTTTTCGTGTTATGAAATAGGTCACGAGTTGAACAATCTATTCTCTTCTGAGTGTTTTGGTTATGAAATAGGTCATGAGTTCAACTCTTTTCTGAGTGTTTAATACGTCATGAGTTCAACAATCTCTTTTCTCTGAGTGTATTGAGTTTTTTTGGTTATGAGATAGGTCATGAGTTCAACTCTCATTGAAATAAAATTTTTTTTCTAGTTATGAAATAGGTCATGAGTTGAACAATCTATTCTCTTCTGAGTGTTTTGGTTATGAAATAGGTCACGAGTTCAACTCTTTTCTGAGTGTTTAATACGTCATGAGTTCAACAATCTCTTTTCTCTGAGTGTATTGAGTTTTTTGGTTATGAGATAGGTCATGAGTTCAATTCTCATTGAAAGCATTCATAGGTCAGGATGAGTTCAACTCTCTTTTGAGTGTTTTGGTTATGAAAGAGGTCATGAGTTCAACTCTTTTCTGAGTGTTTAATACGTCATGAGTTCAACAATCTCTTTTCTCTGAGTGTATTGAGTTTTTTGGTTATGAGATAGGTCATGAGTTCAACTCTCATTGAAAGCATTCATAGGTCAGGATGAGTTCAACTCTCTTCTGAGTGTTTTGGTTATGAAAGAGGTCATGAGTTCAACAGTCATTGAAAGCATTCATTTGCAAATCGGTTATGAAATAGGTTATAAGTTCAACAATCTATTTTCCTCTGAGTGTTTTCGTTATGAAATAGGTCATGAGTTCAACTCTTTTCTTCTGAGTGTTTTGGTTATGAAATAGGTCATGAGTTCAACTCTTTTCTT
This sequence comes from Picea engelmannii, assembly GCA_009831015.1. NCBI lineage: Eukaryota > Viridiplantae > Streptophyta > Pinopsida > Pinales > Pinaceae > Picea > Picea engelmannii. Next base: position 980 of record ML788956.1, read on the forward strand.
CCGAGTGTTTTGGTTCTGAAATAGGTCATAAGTTCAATTCTTAGTGTTTTGGTTATGAAATAGGTCACGAGTTCAATTCTCATTGAAAGCAATCATAGGTTATGATGAGTTCAACTTTTTTCTGAGTGTTTTGGTTATGAAATAGGTCATGAGTTCAACTCTCATTGAAAGCATTCATTTGCAAATCTTATATAGTGTTTTGGTTATGAAATAGGTCATGAGTTCAACTCTTTGAAAGCATTCATTTGCAAATCTTATAAAGTCTGCAATAATCTATTTTCTCCTGAGTGTTTTGGTTATGAACGAAAACATAACGGCAATTGTTGCGCACGCAGTAACTTGCTTAATTATGCAAAATTCAGCCCAAGAGATGGATTAGGCAATAACAGCATATTCACCATCTCCTTATTTATACCATGACGCCCGTTGCATTTTTGCAGTATAGGGTTTCAACTATCCTATTTTTGCAGTGTAGGGTTTCAACTATCCTATCTTCATTTGGGAGAACGTCAGACTGGGGATGTTCGATGCATCTGTCCGTAATTATGTTTCGTCATGCTTATTGTTTCATTTTCTGTTTAAAGCTGCACCCCCGAAAGACGTAATGGGCATGGCAGCAAGTACGATAAATTCTGGGAAGAACAGTGATCATTTATCTTATCCACATAACTGTGGCGCAACAGTAGCGCGTCCAACTCCAAATGAGAAGGTTGCGTGTTCCATTCACGTCTGTTAATTACAGCCATGAACATTGAGCAAATTAAAGTAGCTAAGCAGATTTTCTTCTTCTAAATTGCTATCACCGTCTGTGTATAGAGATTTATTAAGAAATCGGACATTTCACTGCAACTGGAATTTGTGTATATGTTCCTTCTATTCATTTATTTATGCAAATTGCTTTGCTTATTACGCGTTCTTTTAAGGGATCAAATCGGCCATCTGTCTTGGTGTGGAGGATTAGGGTAGCTGCGAGAACACTGACTACACGTATTCAGTTTTGGTATCTATATTTTTTCATTATTTTAATTGGGCCTTGTGCAAACAAAGTTTCAGAAGGGTTTAGTGGCCATGCCTTTATCAACATCATCCTGCACCATCAATGATTGTATTCTGTTACATCATTCTGCACCCCTGTTGTTGCAAGCATGGTTCAAATACATCAAGGAAGTGCACATTCAAGGAAGTGTACATCCATTTGCAATGATTGTATTCTGTTACATCATTCTGCACCATCAATGATTGTATTCTGTTTGTGACAAGCATGGCTCAAATACATCAAGGAAGTGTACATTCATTTCTTGAAATGGTTAAAAAACCTCCAAATTCTTCACCCTTCCCTTTTCTTTGTAGTTATTTGTTGTTGTCTTAACATTATTTTTTGCTAAGAGCTTCATTCTCTTTAATTGCCATTTTCTTATCTAATAATCCAAATACAATTAAACACTTGGTTAAGGATAATTCATAGACATATTTATCATATTTGTTATAGGAGTTGTTTAACTGTTTTACATTTTGGTTTTCCTGCGATATAAACCTGCATGAAATCACAATTTTTTGTTTTTTAAATTGCATTTCTGAATGCAGAAATAGATTCAGCTTGCTGAAAAACTCTTGGAACACTTGGATTATATAGAATTAACCATTCAAATTTGCAGATCCAAAAATTTCTCGCTGGATTTTGGGAAAAATTAAACAGAAAATATCCCCCAAAAAAGGCAAAACTTAAAAGTTAGACTACAACTTTTGTGATATGTACAATTCTTTATAATCCATTTGATTATTTTTCTCCATAGAAGAGTGTAGGAAAACTCATCTCCTCTAAATATTTATCTCCGAATATGACATATAGCCTTTATCAAGAGCAATGTTAATTTTACTATTTTGAAGATCATAGATACTATATGAATCACTAAACCAGTGTAGTAGTGTCTGTTAGCCTCATAATCCTAAAGTTCTATAGTCTAAGTATTTTCTAGTATAAATGTTTTTAGAAATTAATTTATTCTATTTTGTTAGGATAAGGACACTAGCTTCTATGTAAACGACACCTATCATACTCATGTGATTATGTGATTGGTTGTTCTCCTAGTTTTTAGTTTAGAGTTAAGCGATATAAACTAGCTCCTTCTTCAAGTGAGGTTAAGGAGTAGACTATGAATTTCAGATTGTAATCACTTTTTCCTTATTAATAAAATTACGTGTCTGAGGACACTTTGTCAACAATGTCTTTGTCACAAATTCTTCGCAATTGTCATTATTATCATCATTTGTTTCACTATCTATATTAGTTGCATATGCATCTTTGCTTCCATTAAATATTTGTTTCCAGTTAGGTATAACAATTTAAACCTTATACACTTATTGATAAATAAATCCAAGGCTGATTCTAATGCATATCCTAAAAATAAGTAGTTCAAACATTCTAATAGTTATAAGTTAGGGTGTTGTGTTGAAATCCGACGACATAAGTCTGTACATAATCACAATTTTCTGTTGTTTAAATTCTATTTATGAATGTAGAAATAGAATCAACTAGTTGAAAAACCTTTGGGGAACTTGGATTATACAGAATTAACCACTCAAATCTGCAAATCCAATAATTTATTGCCATATTTTGGGCAAAATTAAATAGAAAATATTCTCGGAAAGGGGCTAAAACTTAGAACATTTAGACTACAACATAAGTGAACATTTAGACTACAACATAAGTTAGTGTCCTTCTATTCCATGTTTAGATCAGATTGTTCTAAAATCATATTCAAAACTAAAATATTTTGTTAAAAACACTAAGAGTTGCATTTATTCTTATATTCAAACAATATTATTATTATTATTATTATTATTATTGTTATTATTATTTAGATCATCTATTACCAAACTAGAAAGGAGAGGAAAGTTTACAGCAAGGGTCATTGTTTCTTACCTCTCTATTGTTGCAATAGAAGTCAACAAGAAGTCACACTCAATACAGTGAAAGCCAAGAGCAGAAATTTTCAGTTAGCTACCAAAACCATTTACTTGCACATTCACTAGCAATGCCGAATCATTTCCTATTTGTGCATGTGCTAGTTGAATAAATTTATTTGTAAGTGTGTCACATCCATTAATTGTGAAGGTTGCACCATATAATTATCAACATTTATTGCATATAGAATCCCATATGAAATGGGTTGGATGCCTCGACATGAGGCCCCCAAACAATGATGTGTTGAACTTATGTTTTTTAATTCAATTTTGAATTTGACAATTAAACATAATTTTGCAAAACACACAAGGGTTTATTAGTCACATCATTCACAATAAATGAATAGAAATTTGGAGTTAGGAAGTTAAAAAATCAAAATATACTTGTTAAAATAATAATAATAATAATAATACTACATTGATATAAAATATTAGGGAAGTTCCAAAAAATTAATTTAAAAATAAACAAATTAATATGAGATCTTGATTTCTTACCAAAAACTATAGTCCCTACCAAGGTAAAGACTAATAAAACCAACGTAGATCCATCTTAAATCTAGATCTATCATGCACCGAGAGGGATCAAATCCCTCGAGGCACAAACCTCCTTTTAGAGTGAGAAACTTGAGGAAATGTTTTAACCTTGAGGGATTTGATCCCTCTCGACACATGATAGATCCAAAGTTAACATGAACCTATGTTGATTCTAGTCGCAGGTAGGAATGTGAAATTTTTAGATGATAATCTTTATTTATATGTATATGTTTAAGATGAAGTTGATACTTTGAAATTTACATCATTATGAATCTGGATAATAACAAAGTAACAATTTTTAGTGATGAAGATGTTGAATAATAACAAAATGGAATGGTTAAGATATATCATATCATTAAGAAGTGATACGAGGAAGATATTGAATAATTCATATATTACATAGTAATTGATCTCAATCTATCTTCTTCCGCTTTTCACTTAGACACGCTGGCACACTTTCCCATCTTTTCATATCGATCATATGGAAATTGAGGTTGAAATCAGAGACCATGCAAAGCTTTAACTCGAGATATTGTAGGAAAAGTGAGACCTTGAGGAATTTTAGAGCTCCCAAATTTTTCACATTTTATATATCTTAATATTATAATGGTTTTAATGTGCAAATACTAATAGATAAATCAAACCTAACCAAACAAAGTATATGACTTCAACTTATAATATCTGTTTTGAAATTGGTTTTCATTGCGTTATTGCTAAATTCATTTCACTTGATAATTTGCACTATCTCACAATTGAAATCAATATATATGATTATTTTTCTTTGTATTATTTCTTCAATCAATCAATGCATCGAATCATTTTTCATAGTATTATCACTAAAATCAATGCACCCTATTGTTTAATGTTATATCATTATCTGATCCAGGTGGATATTGGTGGCCACCCACCTATTCCAACTGGTCCCTCTTGTCAGTTTTAGTTCAAAACGTTCTTTTGTACTTCTTTGTAATTGTGGGTTCTACACTTTTGGGGCTGTATGAAGCCCTACACATATTATAGGTGGAGACTCATGGCCGCCCACCTAATCCAACTAGCTTATTTTGGAATTTTTCATGTCAGTACATATTTCTGTACTTCCAGGGCCATTTTGGGGCCCTAAACAATGTCTTTTTGGCGTGCCACAATCAAACAGTAGACATAGTCAGATTTTGATAACATAATGCATATTTCTTGAAAAGACCTTTCCAACGGGCTATCACGTGCATAAAACATAGATAGTATGCAAAAGTTACGACCCCATGAAGCTAATGTACTAACTTACCCAAACGGGGCCCACGTGACTTTTGGCATTTCATCTCCTAGGGTTAGGTTTTTGGATGTCTAGGATTTTGGAATTCATGTTTATCATAAAAGGCCTTCATAGCCTCATTGTAATCATCTTCTTGTGAATGAGCGTAGCCGTCAAATCTCTTCTCAGAGATAAAGTTTCCACCATTCTAGTGAGTCTTGCACTCTGTATTTTACAGTCTCTTTACAATTCTTTCATTAATAGAAATCAAGTATTATTGTATTTCTCTGTTTCTGGCAATTTTCATGAGTATTTCATTGTAATATCTCTATTTCATTTCATTCCGAAAATAATCCGGATCAATGGTATCAGAGAAGGTTGCTCTTGATCGTTTTTCAGCGCATGTCCCCGACAAGGTCCGAGTATATTTAGTTGGGTCTTGAGCTTGTATCTCTTGAGGAAAATCACTTTCGCACACCTAAGAAACCCTCGATGGCGGCAGAAAAGAAAAACGAGGGAGCATAATAGTCTATTAACATGTTGCTTGAGCAAGCTCTCGCGCGATAGAGGGACGAAATGATGGATAGTTTTGCATACATTCTTCAATGCCTGTTGATAGCAACAGGTGCATCTTCATCAAGCGACCATTTTGGAGGAAACTCTCCCTTCAAGGTACAAGTTAATTTTTATATTCCCATATTTGAAGGTCAAATAGATGCATATGCCCTAGAAAAATGGTTAAATCTATTAGAAGGTTATTTCTCTGTTCAAAATTTTTCCGACAGGGAAAATATCACCTTCGCACTCCTCAAGGCTCTCCCCCATGTCAAACATTGGTGGGAAAATTACTAGAAGCAAAGTTCCACAGAGGAATCTGGAATATATAGGGCCGATCCCACTTGGGATTTTTGTGTGGATGTGGTCAAGGAACAATACTACCCTGTTGATAACTATGAAGACCAGTACATGAGATGGATCACACTGCGACAAGAGAAGAGCCAAATAATCTCGGAGTTCACAAATACTTTCCATACCTTGCACACCAAGTTGGGTATCAAAGAATCTGAGCGACATCTAGTTCTGAAATAATGTGGGGATTTGCATAGGTACATCCAAACCGAAATGGATTTCCTAAACATATCATCATTGGGAGCTACCTATCGATATGTTGTCAAAATCGAGCAGAAATTTAGACACCAGAACAAATGAGAATTCAGGTCTGCAAATCTGCAACAACCAAAGCATGGTAAAGACATCCCTAACCCACATTCTCTAGACAACCAATCCAAGACACAGGACAAGAAGGGTAAAGGAAATATGAAGAATTACACTGGAAAGTGGTGTGACTTCCAAAAAATTCCCTGGCACAACATCGATGAATTTCGCTCGAAATAGTCATTGGTGGCCAAGGTCAAAGACACAGAGCCGAATCCTGATTCAAAATTTGATCCAGAAAATATTGAAAACATACAGATCATTGACGCAAACCCCACTACTACTGTCGTGACCAAAACAATTCAACCATAAGAAACAATAGATCTTGAAGAGGGGGAGCACCTCTTCCATTCACAAGTGTGGGTGAAGGGGACCCCGTTGCATTTCATTGTTGATAATGACAACCAGAAAATCCTCATCTCAGCTAAGGCCGTCAAACAGTTGGGGTTGTCAACAACACCACACTCGCATCCATACAACATCGGGTGGCTTCACCATGGACGAGATCTCTGTGTCAGCCAGTGGTGTTGCCTATCCTATGGCATCCATCCCTTCAAGGATGAGGTAGTGTGTGATTTTTCCCCTCTTGATGTTTGTGACATTGTTTTGGGCCAACCATATATGTGGAAACGACGTGATGTCTATGAGTCTAAACGTCGTAGTTTCATTATTACTCTAGGAGGTCAACTCTATAGGATATTGGAGGTAGTTCCAACTACTGCTCCACCAAAATAGTGCTGCAAGGTAATCTCTCATACTGCAAAATTCATCCTCTTCACAGTCTGTTCAAAGGACGCATAGAATACCACTACAACCATTACAACCTCAACACATTCTATCCAACAAAAACAAATTGTCGAGGAGAAATAAGATATTGTTTCTTCACCTACAATGGTGCCTACACAATGCCCCGTCAAACCCAGAGACAACAGGTTGGTGGAACAAATTCAACCCTGCCAACAACATGTTTGTGAAAGTCTTCCAAATACCAAGCACCACAAATCCTCCAACAAGGCATGTAACTCACCAAGATTCAGATTCATAAAACGATTTCCCCTCTTCCTTGGGAACTCAACGCGGAGACCATTTCTTCCTAAGGGGGGAGGACTGATCCAAGTGGATATTGTTGGCCACCCACCTTTTCCAACTGGCTCCTCTTGTCATTTTTTAGTTCAACATGTTCTTTTTTACTTCTTTGTAATTGTGGGTTCTACACTTCTGGGGCTGTCTGAAGCCCTACACATCTTCCAGGTGGAGACTAGTGGCTGCCCACTTAATCCAACTGACTTATTTTGGAAGTTTACATGTCGACACATCTTTTTGTACTTCCAGGGCCATTTTGGGGCCCTAAACAATATCTTTTTGGCATGCCACAGTCAAACTGTAGATGGAGTCAAAGTTTGACAACATAATGCATAGTTCTTGAAAATACCTTATCAACGAGCTATCACGTGCCGAAACCGAAGTTCATATGCAAAAGTTACAACCTTGATAAGTTAATGTACTATCTTACCCAAACAGGGCCCACATAACTTTTGGCGTTTCATCTCCTAGGGTTAGGTTTTTGGATGTCTATGGTTTTGGCATTCATGTTTATCATAAAAAGGCCTTCAAATCCTCATTGCAATCATCTTCTTGCGAATGAGCGTAGTCGTTACATCTCTTCTCAGAGATAAAGCTGCCACCATTCTAACAAGTCTGGCACTCTCTATTTTTACAGTTTCTTTACAATTCTTTCATTAATAGAAATCAAGTATTGCTTTATTTCTTTGTTTCTGACCATTTTCATGAGTATTTCATTGTAATATCTCTTCTTTCATTTTGTTTCGAAAATAATCCGGATCATTATCATTGAAATCAATGCACCCTATTGTTTGATGTTATATCATTGTTAAAATGAATGAAACTACTTGATTACGCTAAACAATTTTTCATTGTATCATCACTTAAATCAATGCATATTGACTACTTGATTATGCTAAACCATTTTTCATTGTATCATCACTTAAATCAATGCATATTGTTTTGCATTATGTCATTATTGAAATCATTGCAACTATTTGCTCTAAATAATTTATCATTTTGTCATTAGTAAAATCAATCCATTGCATTGTTTTGTATTGTCATTATTGAAATCATAGAAACTAATTGCTCTAAATCATTTTCATTGTACCATTTTTAAAATAAATGCACCCTATTGTTTTGTGTTATATCATTGTTGAAATCATTTCAACTCCCTTATTTCTCTAAATCATTTTTTTAATATCATCAATGAAATCAGTATGCCCTATTGTGGTGTGCTATATCATTATCACTGAAATAAATGCCCCATATTGCTTTGTGTTATATTATTTAAAAAAAATCATTTTTCATTGTATCGCCACATGAATCAATGCATATTGTTTTGAATTATGTCATTATTGAAATCAATGCAACTAATTGCTCTAAATTATTTATCATCGTGTCATCACTAAAATCAATGCATTGCATTGTTTTGCATTATGTCATTATTGAAATCATAGCAACTCATTGCTCCAGATAATTTTTCATTGTACCATCTCTAAAACAAATGCACCCTATTGTTATATTATCGTTGAAATCATTTGAACTCCCTTATTTCCTAAATTATTTTTTTAATATCATCACTAAAATCAATATGATCTATTGTTTTGTGTTATATAACTAAAATCAATATGTCCTATTGTTTTGTGTTATATCATTACTAAAATCAATGCCTGTATTCAATGATTGATATTTCATTCTCTTTTAGTTTCCATAATTGGAAGATATCAATAGTATAAACCCAAATGTCTTGAATTTTGAAACATTCTTAATTTTGATAATTGATTAAAGCATAATTATATATCTTGAAAATCTATTCATCCTCTTCATATTGAAATACTATCTCAATAATATATTCAATCCCAATAAACTTCTTATTATTTTACATTTCAAACAATTTGAAAATGGATGGACGTCCAAAACTTGACTACTTTTGTCATATTAGACTCATTAAAAAGTAATATTATATATTTATATGATAAATAAATAAATAATCTATTTTTAAGGTCACAACCAAGCCAAACACCAAATTGGTGTATTGATACACAATAAATATGCAACATCTCGTGCTAAATTTGAAGTCTCCAAGCAATCAAAATATTTTGGAAATTAACATTTGAAAAAAGGTTGGTCCTCTAACATTTGATATTGATCTAGATTTAATATTCATTTTAACAAATATTTAGGAATATTATTGAAAATTGGAATAATTATACAAATATTATACTTTCATTTTTATTATTTTTGTAGTTAGTTATTGCTTTCAAAAATATATGAACATAATAAAACCCTAAAAACAAACCCTAATACAAAAATCACCTTCATTCACACGAATAAGTCAATAGATAGATCCAGATAATCGACACTATGGATTGCTTAGCTCTAGATCCATCATATGTTTAAATTGTTATTCCTAGCCCGTGCTAAATTTAATCTAACATATGATCCATCAATGATTCATGTAAATTCCACGTATAATCTATTTGTTATTGTGGATCGTATTCTTAAAGTTGATATTTTAAGGACTTTGACTAAAAGGGCATGGAGACCCTCCCCTAAGTCCTCAAGGAGACAAAAATTGGGGTTGCTACGACACCCAAGCGTTGCACTAATTGGGAAAGTGGGTGCCTTGTGCATGTAGATGTGCCAAGGGGCTTTCCCAAGTGTGAAGCGACCAAGAGGTTGGGGCACGACGACATGAGGGGCACACCAAGTTTGAGCGCTTCAGTACCAAGGGGCATGATGGTTGACAAGTGCATGGGTTCATTTGGGTGATTGGGTTAATGAAGGGGTGCAACGATTCTTTTGGGGGACCGGGTCCGCAAAGGGGTGTGATGATTCATTTGGACACATGAGTTTGCAAAGGGGTGCAAAATACCCAAAGGACATGATGGTTCACGATGGAGACCTTTGTGATTCACATAAGAGAACAAGGGTGCACAACCAAGGAAGGACCATTTGAAGACAAGGAGAGAAAGACCAACTTTGCGATTTAGAGGTAAAATTAGACAAAGAGGGGCGAGATCCCTCAAGGAGCCAAGTCGCTCCACTTGGGAGGAATTGTGCTGCCTTGAGGATATTTCAGTGGACATAGTTGGGGAGACCTGCTTTTTGGCTGAGTTTGGGGGAAATCTTATTGTAGGTCTCAACAGGCATGCTAGTAGATAGAATTGTAGGTCTATGTTAACTTGGTGAAGTCTGCGGTAACGAAGAGATAACAAATATGTGGTCGAGGGAACGCCTTTCTTTTGTTCCACAATTGTTCTCTAGGTTTCTCATGTTCATGGATGTATGATTATAAATGATTGTGTGTTAATTTGTTAACAATTGTCTAAGTATACAAGATTTGCACTAGAGTAGGAGTGTGACTCATCGTAGCCTAGAATGGAGTATGGGTATGATACAGTGTGTCACATGCCCTAAAGAGGTGCATGTCGCATACCCTCAAGAGGTGAAAGTTCAAATCTAGAGGGGGGTAGGGTACGTATACCTCTATAGACTTTACCATTCAAATAGCTAGGCAGAGGGGGTCCCTTGTCCCACAAACAAGGGGGTCTTATACACCAATTTGGTGTTTGGCTTGGTAACGACCTTAAAATTATATTATTATTATTCGTCTAGGCACACTATGGGGATGTGAAAGATGGTATCAAATCTTGTTCATTGCATATTTTGATGAAGCATTGGTGATCTCTTCACCACTATCTCGATGACATATGGTATTAGAGAAATTTGGTGCTCTTCACCACTCTTGTAGTTAGAACATTTGTGGTGGGGCGCACTTGTTGATAAGGTTGTTTATTGCAAAGTTGGTTTAGTGGGAATGTTCGCAAACTTGGTGAATTGTTCAGTGGAGCGAACTGGTTCATCACAGACTTTGCATTAGACTTACGATAGGAGATCGATTTATAGTGCGGTGGAAGGTGGATCTGGGTGCACACCTTCTGCAGTCCGATAGAATAATTTGTGGTGAAACAAAGTACTTGGACAGGTTGGGTCATCGCAGAACTCATGGAAGAGTTCATCACACAACTTTTCGTAGACTTGACCGCAAATAATTTTTTAGTACAAACTTGGTTGGTTTGATGCATGATGAAATTCAGTGTTGAACCTATTGTGCACACCTTGGAGAGATTAGGTGCATAATTCGTTGGGTGAACTGATCACTTGGGAAAGGAAGATGAATGCAGGATTTGTTGCAGGACATTTCGTAGATATAACCACATAAGTGATCATATAAGCGAAGCACAAAGGGTGATCGCATAAGTGATCACTAAGGGGAGCATTTCTGGGTTGCAACAAGTTGAATCACTTGGGTGAACAAATTGAGGCGACTTAGAGGAGCTCCACAAAAGGCCATTTGTTGGGAAAGTTTCCATCATGACGTATTCATGTTGTGCATTGCCGAGAATAGAAGTTGAGTTGAGCTAGGTTGTTGGATGAGTGGGTTGAATGTAACCTTCAAATGAGGTAGCTCTTCGCAAAGTTACAATAGTTGGTCAACATTAGTATTATTTGACAGTTAGACAATGGGTGTATAGTTCCTTGAAGCATAAGTAGTTAAGGTGCGGAGATGGCAAGAAATTGGAGATGATTTCAACCAATTGTATGCGAAGTTTGGGACTTCAATGGATTTCTGAAGTGGACGGATGGACTTAGCCTTGTATCGTAGAGAAAATATTGTAGGTTTGTGGAGTTACAGATGGTGATTGAGGGGAGTTCATGCAAAGAGTCGGTTACTTGGGAAAGAGAAGATCCAAGACAATAGACTTGAACCATGGGTGAAACAAAGGATGTTGTTGGAAAAGTATGATTGGTTTCAAGTTCTTGCATTTCCTAAGTGTTTCAATGCATTCTTTGAAGGGAAGTCAGATGAATTAGTGGTTCAAGTGAAATATGTTTCCATGGTGAGAATCGACAGACTTGAGGGTGACTCAAGTGATGCAGATTCAAAGAAGTCATGCATTAGTTGGGGCATATTAGTTAGGAAGATATGCAAAGAGCTTGGGACGACCTACTTGGATGAGTCTTGTGATGGAATTAGTCATATTTGGCATGTAGTCATGGAGGTGGCTTGAGGAAGCTGCCTAACTATTTGATGAGGCATATTGTACAGGTTGTTGCAGTGAAGTAGGCAGTGGATTTTGTACATTCCAAGTTTGAGAGGATGGGTGAGGTTCCTTGGTGCTTGGTGCCTTAGCCATATTATTTGGGTCATGCGATGACCTGACCATCATGACGAGTGCCAGCATTTGGAAACTTGTATGAGGTGCAAGGAAGTTCCATTCTAGGAGATGGATGGAGTTAGTAGAGAAGTTTACCAAGAATTGTATGCAGTCAACATGAATGGGAAAAATGCATACCAAGTGACTTGGGTGTTGTTTGATCACCTTTGATATGGGACATTGGATGAGGAAAACTGTAACACCCTGTTTGCCCCAAATTTGTAATTAATCCTAATACGGGAATTACCATGCTAAAGCATGATAAAAATGTAAATAACATTATGAATTTATATTACAGAACTGCTGAGAGGGGATGTGCAGAAAAAGAGACCATGATGGCAGTGTAAGGCACCTGAAAAGGTGGCGTTAACTTCCACCGAGAATAAAATACCGTATTTGGACTCCACTGGCCCGGAGAACCAAAAGCGGCTCACTGGCCCTGAAAATTAATGGCTCGCAGACTGGTAAGCGGATGGCTTGATGAGGGATGGGATGGTGAGCCGCCCATCCGTAGAGCCGTTAGGCCTGATCAGTGCGAGGGAAATTGCGCCACACACAACCTCGCGAGAGGATAAGGCGTATGGCATAGGCGATTGAGAGGGCAGACGCGAGGGAAACTCTGGCTTTACGCAGAGTGGGTGATAGCAGAGAGGAAGGATTGCAACCTTCGCTCCTGGTCACTGGCAGACAGAGAGACATCGTCACAGAGCATCATGGTCTCAGCTCGGGGGTGGCTAGTGGTAAATCCGCTGGGAATCGCTATGCCTACGGTTGGGTGGAAACGAGCACCCCTCTCAGCAATCGTTTTCCATTGCTGAACTTACTTCTGATAAGTGTTTTGCTCCTATTGCATCTTGAATTTATATGCTGTCACATATGTTCATAGACTTGTGGAATTGTACATGTTCTCCTGTGTAGGAATGTCTGTGCATTAATTGATGATAAGGAGTAGATATTAGCCCATAGAACTATGAAATTGTAAAGGATTGCAGCATGAGAGTGTTCGCGTCATGTTTTATATGAATAAGTTGATATATGCTTATCACAAAGGATACCGTGCACGACGTACACTG
>ML788956.1:14401-56249 GCA_009831015.1 Picea engelmannii
TCTTTAGCAATAGCCATTATCAACACCATTTCATAAGCTCTCCATCTCTCATTAGAGTGGAGAAGTGTTGAGTTCTTTCACTCATATTTTCACCTTTCATTTGTAAGGAAAGCATCTATTTGAGGGCCTCAAGAGCCTTCCATCGGAGAAGGAAGGGACCCAAGTCCCCTTTCCCCTTTGTGTACCTCTGGATTTCACTAATCAGATCAGCCTATCTATTGGTGAACTTGTTCCATTGTCATTTGTATTTAGTTTTTGTTTTTATGCTCATGTTGTTATTTAGTTCTTGTTTAATTCTTGTTCATACCTCTACTATTTTCTTTCTAACCTTTTGCATTACAGCTGTCATGACTAGAAGAGCCCAACTAGGCATGTAAGTGCTCACTTTTTGCTCACACATTGACGAAAAGAGCACGAACACTTACTAATTGGTGAAAACTATTGGGATAATGCATACAATGGGTAGTTTTCCGTGCAGGGAAAACCTTGGAAAGAAGGATGAAATTATGATGGCTCTTGTGAGCTATTGAGTTGGAATTAAGCATCCAACAAGTATGTCAGGGAGGATGATGAGCATGATAACAAAATTACCATGTGGATACAAATCCACGAACTGCACAGATAAGTATTGTGCTAAGAGTATGAAATTTTCCTTTTTCTTTTGAAATTTAAACATCAGCAAGACGTTTTCTTTTTGCACAACTTCGTGAATTAATGTGCTTGTTGTCCATGAATTATTGAAGGAAGATGACGAAGATCAAGATGTCGGAAGTGGCCGAATAAGAAAGGCATGACAAGTGTTTTGAGAAAGAACACCGAGGTCGGTGTTCCTTTAAGGGGGAGGGAATTGTAACACCCTGTTTCCCCCAAATTTGTAATTAATCCTAATACAGGAATTACCATGCTAAAGCATGATAAAAATGTAAATAACATTATGAATTTAGATTACAGAACTGCTGAGAGGGGATGTGCGGAAAAAGAGACCACAATGGTCGTGGAAGGCACCTGAAAAGGTGGCATTAACTTCCACCGAGAATAAAATACCGTATTTGGACTCCACTGGCCTGGAGAACCAAAAGCAGCTCGCTGGCCCTGAAAATTAATGGCTCGCAGACTGGTAGGTGGATGGCTTGATGAGGGATGGGATGGTGAGCCGCCCATCCGTAGAGCCGTCAGGCCTGATCAGTGCGAGGGAAATTGCGCCACACACAACCTCGCGAGAGGATAAGGCGTATGGCAGAGGCGATTGAGAGGGAGGACGCGAGGGAAACTCTGGCTTTACGCAGAGTGGGTGATAGCAGAGAGGAAGGATTGCAACCTTCGCTCCTGGTCACTGGCAGACAGAGAGACGTCATCACAGAGCATCGTGGTCTCAGCTCGGGGGTGGCTAGTGGTAAATCCGCTGGGAATCGCTATGCCTACGGTTGGGTGGAAACGAACACCCCTCTCAGCAGTCGTTTTCCATTGCTGAACTTACTTCTGATAAGTGTTTTTCTCCTATTGCATCTGGAATTTATATGCTGTCACATATGTTCATAGACTTGTGGAATTGTACATGTTCTCCTGTGTAGGAATGTCTGTGTATTAATTGATGATAAGGAGTAGATATTAGCCCATAGAACTATGAAATTGTAAAGGATTGCAGCATGAGAGTGTTCACGTCATGTTTTATATGAATAAGTTGATATATGATTATCACAAAGGATACCGTGCACGTCGTACACTGATAAAATGAAGCCAATCATGCCCAGCCATTCTCGGGAAGTTGTCTTCCCTTATCCACTTCCGGAAATGCCTCGGTAGGGATCTCTTCACAGAGTTTTCCTCTTTGGAAGGGTTCACTAAGAACCCAGAGTAAGGACTCGAACGCACATGCCTTATTAACCCTGCACGAGGAGGAACGTTTCCATTAAGGTCCCAAGGTAGTAGTGTTGTGAGGAGTGACAAGTCGACGGATGAGATCCCGTCGGAGGAACCATAGTCATTCATGACCATTAGATGGACGAAAGTAACGCAAGCATTACATACTTTGCCCCTTGTCTTCTATCCTCGTGAGCAACGAGAAAATTGGGATCATAGACCCCAAGACTCAAAGGAGACGAATCTAGACTGTTAGATCTCAGTCCAAATTACCCATCAACCGTTGGATTTGGAGAAGCTGCGCAGGGGTTAAGCACAGGGGTAGGCCTGCGAGGTAGTGATCTAAGCCATCAGATCTGGGGTAGAAATTCCGTAAGCTGTTTATTTCGGCAGGACACGTGTCAGCGTTTGGGAGGTGTCGGGAATTTTCTTACCATCGGAGATTTGGGGAGTATAGATCTGTTGCATATCGAAATCGCGATACACGATTTCCCGAGCAGATCTGGACTGTCCATTGTACAAGACGCGTGGCAGAGGATCCTGAAGAATCGAGAATCGGGAATCGGAGTTCCTGAGAGCAAAGGGAACATGACTTCGAAGGTCCCGAAATCCCAAGAAGAAATCCTAGCCGTCGACCTCGGCAGGAATCGAGATTTAACCCATCGGGGATTTCAAGAGAGAAGAGATTGTTGTATCAAGATTTGCGATCCGCGAAATATCGATAAGCTCAGAACTGTCCATTAGCATGGATACGTGTCAGAAGATCCAAGGAAGTCACAATTCGGAGAATCGGGGTTCCCGGAGGCAAGAACCTCTTGCATGTGGGAATTGCGATCCGTGATTTCCCGACAGGATCAACACCATCCATCAGCGAGGATGCGTGGCGAGATATCCCAGAGAGTCGGAGTTCGGCATATCGAAGTTTCAAGAGTCATGAAACTCTTACACAATGGAATCGTGATTCGCGATCTCCCGATATAATCAAGGCCGTCCATCTGGGGGACAAATGGCAACCATCCAGAGCCGTCGGTGGTAGGTCCCATCAACATATCGGGAATCGAGATATCGCGAGTCTCGGGTATATATGTTTTGTGTCATTGCAAATGCCGAAACCCCGATGGAAGGTTATACGGCTGCAGTCATATGGTAAGTGGTCACATGGACCATGGTATAACCAAGGGGGCTAGCCAGTGTAAAGGCGCGTCGAGAGTCCAGGGACTCGTGCGCTATGACGTTGAGAGGCGTCAAACCCCGACGAGAAGCTGTCGTATGGTCATATAGGAACCAGTCGTGTGAATCAAAGGCTTAGCCAAGTGGGGCTGAGGCAACCAAGGGGTGAATAAGTTTTGACACTAGAAACCCCAAATCCCGACATTGAACCCGGGATTGGCACTTCGCTAATGCAGGTTTCTGGAGAATTCCCATTTGTGGGGGATTAACCCCAAAATTTTTAAAATATTGATAGTGGGTGTGTTACAAAAACCACACCTTGGTGACTTGTGGATGATTGTGCGATGACTCCAAGATTTGGGAGGGTCGATGGTTGGAGTCGGTAGAAGTATTGGTGTAAACATGCCCAAGTCATGGAAGTTATTTGAGGTGACTCACTCTACTTGGAGCACTTTGGATAGTTCATTTAGATGTTTGATGAGTTAGGGCGTGTTGGCCACACTCATCGTAGATGTTGTGTTGTGAAGAGGTGACTTGAAGAAAGGAGGTGAGTTGAGGTGTTTCCTTCATTTGGAGGATTGTGCAGACATACAAATTGCAACATGAAGGGATTACTTAGGCATGGGAATTTCTCATGTTCATGTTTGTATGCTTATATATGACTAAGTGTTAAGTTGTTAACAATTGTGTAAGCATACAAGAGTTACACTAGAGTAGGAGTGTGACTTGGAGGTAGCCTAGAACGAAGTATGGATATGCTCTATGTGAAGAGGTGTAGTTTGGAATAAGTATACTTGGTTTTTCCAAGCATCCAAGTGAGAAACATTGTAGTGTCGCATGCCCTCAAGAGGTGCATGGTCACAAGATTTGACTAGCCACACTGTGGGGACATGCCAAATGGTATGAAAGGTTTTTGATTTCATATTTTGATGAAGGGTTGGTGAGATCTTCACCACTATATCAACGACATATGGTATCAGAGAAGTTTGGTGCTCTTCACCACACTTGCAGTCAGAACAATTGTGGTGGGGCACACTTGTTGAGTAGGTTGTTTGTTGCAATTTTTTTTCAATGGGAACGTTCATAGACTTTGCATCAGACTTATGATAGAGGTTCGGTTGATAATTTAGTGGAAGGTGGATATGCGTTCACACCTTGTACAGACTAGGAGTAGAGTATGTGGTGAAATAAAGTACTTAGACAAGGTGGGTCGTCACATATCTCATGGAAAAGTTCATCGCAGAACTTGTCGTAGACTTGATCACAAAGACAATTTAATTACAAACTTTATTGGTTTGATGTGCAACTAAAGTCAGTGTCAGACTTGTTGTGCACACCTTGGAGCGACCAAACACATAGTTCATTTGGTGAACTGAGCACTTGGAAAAGAAAGATGAACCCAATATTTGTCGCACGACTTGTCATAGATCTAAATGCAGACAAATCAAAAAAGAGAAGTGCATAGGGTGATCACAAAGGGGAGAAATTATAGGTTGTAACAAGTTGAAGCACTTGGATAAAAGTCTTGAGGCGACTTAGAGGAGCTCCACAACAATATGTTGGTTGGACATGTTTCCAACATGACGTATTCATGACACGCATCATTGAGAACATCGTTTGAGTTGAGTTTGGTTGTTGGATGAGTGTGTTGACCATAACCTTCAGATGAGGTAGCTCTTCACAGAGTTACAACACTCAGTGAGAAACAATATGACTTGATAGTTGGGTGGTGGGTGCATGGTGCCTTGAAGAAGAAGAAAAGGTGTGGAGATGGAAAGACATTGGAGATGAGTTTGAAAAGTTGCATGTGAATTTTGGGACTTAGAAGTTTGGGAGATGAGTCCTGTATGTTTTTGGAGCCGCATATGGTGATTGAGGGGAGTTCATTTGGAGATTTGGTTGCTTGGCGAAGAGAAGGTCCAAGACAATAGAATTAAAACATGGGTGTAGCGAATGATGCCATTGGAAAAGTATGGTTGGTTTTGAGTTCTTACATTTACTAGGCGTTGTAATGAGTTCTTTGAAGGGAAGTGAGATGACTTGGTGGTTCAAGTGCAATATTTTTTTGTGGTGAGAATGGATAAACTTGAGGGTGATTCAAGTGATGAAAATTCGAAGAAGTCATGTAAAAATTGGGATGTCTTGGTTAGGAGAATATGCAAAGAAATTGGGATGACCTCCTTAGATGATTCCTATGGTGTAATTAGGAAAATTTAGCATGCATTCGTGGAGGTGGCTTGAGGAAGCTTCCTAACTCTTTGATGAGACACAATGGAAAATTCGTTGCGGTGAAGTAGGTAGTGAAGTCTGTATGTGCTGAGTTTGAGAGGATGGGTGAGGCGCCCTGGTTATTGGTTCCTTATTCAGATTCATTGGGTCATGCGATGACTTGACAGTGACGATGACAGTGCCACCATTTGGATGCTTGCAGGAGGTGTACGTAAGTTTCGTTCTAGGAGTGGACGAAGTCAACATAGAAGTAGAACACGAATTGTTGGAAGTCAACTTGAAAGGGAATAACAAAGACCATGTGATTTGGGTGGTGTTAAATTTCCCTTGGTATGGGACATTGGACGAGGCAGAGCACACCTTGGTGACTTGTAGATGATTGTGTGATGCCTCAAAGATCCGAGAGGGTTATTGGTTGGAGTCTCTAGAGGTATTGGTGTGAATGTGCCTAAGGAATGGAAGTTATTTGAGGTGACTCATTGTAATTGGAGCACTATGGATAGTTCATTTGTAAATTTTAAGAGTGAGGGCATGTTGGCCAAACACATATTATATGTTGAGTTGAAAAGAGGTGACTTGGTGAAAGGAGGTGAGTTGAGGACTTTCCTTCGTTTGGAGGATTGTGCGGACATGCAAATTGTAGCATGAATATATTACTTGGGAATGCCTATTTCTCTTTCTTTGGGAAACATGGTTGAGGGTAAATCCTAACCATTCCAAGGCATACAATGGTAGATGCAAAATCATGGACAAGTGATGAACTAATGAGACCAAGATAGTTTGGACATGCAATTCTTGATGCAAAGATTGGATAAATGTGCCATGATGTGGACAATGGAGTCAAGTTTCCACATAAGAATTTGTTTCAAGGTGACCTCATAGTGAAACAAGGTGAGGGGTGACCTTGCCTTGATCTAAGGGTTGTGCATATGGACCAAATTGTGAAGTGACTAGTTTATGCATGAGGGTGTGTAGTCTCAAGGAGTGTGATGGTTGGACTGACCATTCAACTAGTTCACGACTTGGGTGAGAACAACAACATGACAAGGGGGTCAAGGGTACAAATGCACCAATAGGTCATAATTGCAACACTTATACATTGTGGACGATCTCCTTGGTGAAGATCAAACGATGAGAAAAATAGTGAGGCAAGAGTGGACACTTTCCTTAGTATTTGGAGTTGGACAAAGTGATGAATATGTGACAGAAAAGACTAAGTTTGGACATGAGGAAGTGCATTCTCATGAGTTGGTAATGATGGTTGGAATAGATACCTAATAAGTCCAAGGAATGGGGAATTTAGTGTGTAGAGACATGGAAGAGTTGGTTGAAGTATGGGGGAAACAACGAGATCACAAGATTTCAACACTTAAGTGAAATTTTGAAGTGAAGTGGACAATAGTCAGTTGTAGTAGGAAACAAAAACAACAACAAAATCGAACAAGAACAAGAAAACAACATCACATCATATTATGTGGATTTGGGTGTAATACGGTTTGGTTTTTGAAAACTTGTGGTTTCCACTTCACAGGGAAATTTGGGTTTCCAATTGGCACAAAACTTGGTGTTTCCATCAGACTTAGTTGCGACGGGGGAAAAAGTTCTGGCGGAGACTTGGAGATCACAAATTTTGTGGATGTTGTTGGGGAAGAAAACAACTTGAGGTGGGGGAGGATGTAAGGTATTTGGCTAGAAGGGCATGAAGACTTTCTCCCAATTCCTCAAGGAGACAAAACTTGGGGTTGCTCCGACACCCGAGTGTTGCACTAGTTGGGAAAGTGGGCACCTTGGGCATGCAGATCCATCAAAAGAATTTCCCAAGTGTGAAGTGACCAAGAGATTGGGGTGTGCCACCATGAGGGGCACACCAAGGTTGGGTGCACCAGTCACAAGGTGAATGATGATTGATAAGTGCATGGGTTTGTTTGGGATATTGGGTCCGCTATAGGGTGCAAAGATTCATTTGGTTGACTGGGTCCATGAAGGGGCACACCAATTTGTTTGGACACATGGGTTTGCGAAAGGGAAAAATATCCTCAAAGGACACGCCAATTTGCAATGGTGACCTTTGGAGTCCCTATAATAGAACAAAAACATAGAACCAATGAAGGAATATTTTAAGACAAGGAGAGCAAGATCAACTCTTTGATTCCGAGGAAGACTTAGACGAAGAGGGGTGAGCTCCCTCAACGAGCCAAGTCACTCCACTTGGAAGGACTTGTTCTGCCTTGAGGAGATATTGATGGAAAAAAATGGGGATACCTTCATTTTGGTTGAGTTTGGGGTAATTCTTATTGCAGGTCCGAAGAGGCATGCTAGTAGACAAAATCATAGGTCTGTGTTAACTTGGTGAAGTTTGTGGTAACGAAGAGAGAACACGTATGCGGTTGAGGGAACATCTGATGTGCACTGCACGAGGTTGCAAATATGGTTGTGACAGATAGTCTTGGTGTGATAAATATGTATATGAGTGTCTTGGTGAGGTGAGGCGAGTTGTGTAACTATAACCAATTGTAAACTGACTCGATAATGCTCATATTGTAATTGTTTCACAATAACAAATACTTAACCAAGTGTTAGGGACGGTTCGTGCCGCCACACTATTTCTTTGTTGTCTTTAATTTGTTCCATAATTATTCTCTTGATTTCTCATGTTCAAGATGTATTCTTATATATGACTAAGTGTTAAGTTGTTAACAATTTTCTAAGTATACAAAAGTTGCACTAGAGTAGGAGTGTGACTCAATGGTATCCTAGAATGGAGTATGAGTATGCTCTAGGTTAAGAGACACAGTTTGGAAGAAGTATCCTTGGTGTTTCCAAGCATCCAAGTGAGAAACATCATGGTGCCTCATTCCCTCAAGAGGAGCATGATCACAAGATTTGGCTAGGAACAATGTTGGGATGTGACAGATGGTATCAAAGATTATTCATTGCATATTTTGATGAAGGGTTGGTGAGCTCTGCACCACTATCTCAATGATAGATAGTATTAGAGAAATTTGGTGCTCTTCACCACTCTTACATTCAAAAAAGTTATGGTGGGGTGCAGTTGTTGAGAAGGTTGTTTGTTGCAAAGTTGGTTTAGTGGGAACATTTGCAGACTTAGTGAACTGTTCAGTGGAGTGAATTGGTTCATCACAAACTTTGAATACGATTTACGACATATGTTTGATTGATAGTGTGGTGGAGGGTTGATCTGAGCACACACCTTGTGCAGACCGAGAGTTGAGTTTGTGGTGAAACAAAGTACTTGGACAGGGTGGGTGATCACAAAATTGATGGCAAAGTTCATAGTATAACTTGTTGTAGACTTGATCACATAGACAATTTGGGTACAAACTTGGTTGGTTTTATGTGTGACAGAAGTTAGTGATTGACCTGTTGTGCACACCATGGAGATACCAAGTGCAGAGTTCACTCGGATAAATAAGCACTTGGTAATATAGATGAATGAAGGATTTGTTTCATGACTTGTTGCATATCTAACCGTGGAAGTGGTCATAGAAGAGAAGCATAGAGGGTGATCACATAAGTGATTGTGAAAGAGATCAATTCTAGGTTGAAACAAGTTGAAGCACTTGGGTGAACGACTTGAAGCGACTTAGAGGAGCTCCATAACCATTCGTTAGTTGGGCACGTTTCCATCATGATGTATTCATGTTGTGCATAATCAAAAATAACAATTGAGTTGAGCTGGGTTGTTGGACTAGTGGCTTGATCGTAGCCTTCAGATAAGGTAGCTCTTTGTAGAGTTACAACAATCAGTTAGTAGTAGTATGAATTTATATTCATGCGGTGGGTGCATGGTGCCTTGAAGAGGAGGCAGTCAAGGTGCAGAGATGGAAAGACATTAGAGATGAGTTCGACTAGTTGCATGCAAAGTTTGGGACTTAGACGGATTTCTAAAGTGGACAAATGGACTCAACCTTGTATCGCAATGAAAGTATTGCAGGTTTGTAGAGTTATGAACGATGATTGAGGGGAGATCAAACATAGATTCAATTGCTTGGAAAAGAGAAGGTCCAAGACAATAGAATTGAACCATGGGTGCAACAAAGGATGTTGTTGGAAAAGTATGGATGGTTTCGTTTTCTTTCATTTCCTAAGTGTTCAAATGAGTTCTTTGAAGGGAATTTAGATGACTTGGTGGTTCAAGTGAAATATATTTCTGCGATGAGAGATGAAAGACTTGAGGGTGACTCAAGTGATGCATATTCAAATATGTCATGTAGTAGTTGGGACGTATTGGTTATGCGAATGTACAGAGAGCTTGGGAAAATCTGCATGGATGAGTCTTGTGGTGGACTTAGGAAGATTTTAGATGCAATCATGGTGGTGGCTTGAGGAATTTTCCTAACTCTTTCATGAGGTGCATTGGACAGGTCTTTTTGGTGAAGTAGTCTAAACGAGTCAAGTTTGAGAGGATGGCTAAGGTGCCCTGGTGCTTGGTGCCTTAGCAAGATTTGTTGGGTCATGCAATGACTTGATAGTCACGATGACAATGCCATATTTTGGATTCTTGCAAGAGGTGTAAGGCAGTTCTGTTCTAGGATATGTGTGGAGTCATGAGAGAATTCAACCAAGAATTTTTGGAAGTCAATCGAATGGGCATAACACAAACCAAGTGACTTGGGTGGTGTTCAATCACCTTTTGATCTAGAATTAGGAGTGGAACGAACTGATTAGTAGACTGAATACAATAAACATAGAGATATGAATACCAACACATATATCCAGTGAACAATATCTTCTATTGAAAAAATGAAATAGGCTGAAACTGTAAAACCACAGAACTGAAACACTTGCTTGAATGGTGGTAGTTATCTCTGAGAATAGATGTGGCTGCTACATGCATCTGTCTGAGTAGAATGATTACAATGAGGCTCCAAAGGCCTTTTTAATATTACTCATGAATTCCAAAACCCTAGACATCAAAAAACCTAACCCTAAGAGGTGAAATGCCAAAAGTCATGTGGGCCCCTATGGGTAAGTTGGTACCTCAATTTCCTGGGGTCGTAATTTTTGCATACGACCTCTGTTTCAGGCGCGTGATAATTCATTGGAAAGGTATTTTATAGAAATACACATTACGCCATATTTTAGGAAGCAATGGTCTCCATTTCATTGAGTTCCCCCATCAGGTGAGGAAACTTTTGTTGGATTTGGCCCCGGGTGAGCCACTTTCCTTGGTGTAGGCGTTGGCCTACCTTGACAACCTGATAAAATTGGATCCTCTTCTGGTGAGTGCCCTTGACCTGTGTTTCGACTATCTAATTAGTGGATGCTTTTTCCATGTAGTCAGGGTTGAGCTATGTTGGTGTCAGCTGTTCTGCAGTCGTTGAGGTGTCCAATAATGGTGGAAAGTATGGCCAAAGTCCACATTGAACATTGGGTGCAAGCCAAGGAATGGTGGAGTGTTGATCGCAAAATAATTGTTACCCACAACCTTGGTGATGGTGTAACGCCCATAATGAAGTGGGTGGAGCTTCCGATGGGGACCTGTAAGACGCTCCTTTTGCAAGTGTAACCAAACCTTGTCTCCAAAATGAAACTGGTGCGGTACCCTGTGTTGATCATGGTGTTGCTTGTACTTAGCATTGGATTTCTAAACACTCTCTTGGACCTGTTGGTGGATGTGTTGAATCTTCTCAATGGATCTAGAGGCTTTGTCTGTCTCAGAATGAGAATGGGAAGATTTTGTCTGTGTTGTGGATAGAGGTAGTGCAACATTAATGGGACCTAAGGGTTGGAATCCCAGTCTCACCTGAAATGGGCTATGGCTGGTGGAGATATGGAGAGCCCTGTTGTAACTGTGATGAACATAGGGGAGACTCTATTTCGATGTATGTGGATGCTTAGAGTTGTATATGCGCAGGATGTGAAAAATCATTTGATTGACAACCTATGTTTGGCAATCTGTTTGAGGGTGGAAAGCAGTGGATTTAGTGAGCTTGGTGTCCAACAGTGACCAAAGAATCGACCAAAATGCGCTGAGGAACCTGTTTTCCCGGTCGGAGATGATGGTCCGTGGTATCCCAAAATGGACCCACACTTGTTCGAAGAATATATTGGAAGTATATTTCGTTGTGATGTTCTTCTTGCAAGCTGTGAGGATGACTATCTTCGAAAATCGATCAACGACCACAAACACACAATCATTGCCTTGCTTGGTGGATGAAAGGCCATACATGTAATCCATTGAGATGGATTCCCAAGGCTTCTCGGGGGTAGGAAGAGGGGTGTATAATCCTTGCTTCTTTATGGCTGGCTTGTCAATGGAAAAGGAAGTGCAAGATATGATATACTTGCTGACGTCCTATCAAAGTTTTGGCCAATACATTTTTTTCTGGAGAATGACCATAGTTTTGTCCATGCCAAAATGTCCTGCCACCCGACTGTAGTGGGATTCCCAAATCAACTTTGCACACTTGCTTGCAGGAACACAAAGATGGCCCAGATGGCATAAAAACCAATCCTAAATGTTAAAATCAGTGACAATCGTTCCTGTACCCAAGAGATGATAGGTGGTGGCGAATTCCAAATATTGCTGATAAAGTTGGGGCCATTAAAATGCCTCATGTCCATAAGAACAAAGCATAGTGGTGAGTGCAACTACAAGAGGTCGACTGAGGCAGTCAACGACACGATTTGTGCTCCCTATATTATACTTGATGTTGAGATGGATCTATTGTAGGTAGGTGGACCACTTCTGATGGAGGTCATTCTACAACTTCCCCTATGTCTGTATGATTTGTAGAGGCTTGTGATCAGTGTGGATGATCATATCCTTTCCTAGAATGTAATTTTTCCATTGACGATAGGCTTGTACAATGGAATACTTTTCCTTGTCATAGGTGGGGTATTTTTGGATAGTAGCTGAGAGTGTATCACTATGGTATGCCACTGGATGATCGTGTTGAGTGAGAAATGCACCTACAACATAGTCAGATGCATCAGTCTCAATGTGAAGCAGTTGTTGCATATTAGGAAAGGAGAGTACTGGAGCTGAGAAAAAGTGATGCTTCAGATCATCAAATGCTTGTTGTTGTTTCTTACCCCACACAAACTTTACCCTGCCACTTCCCTTGGTCACGTGGCTGAGGGCCCATGCAATATGGGAGAATCCCAATACGAACCGTCGGTAGAAATTAGCCAGTACCAAGAAGATCTGAAGCTCGGTTAGTGTGGTTGGGGCTAGCCAGTCACAGATGACTTGGATCTTAGCGGGATAGACATGTAC
The DNA here is from genome assembly GCA_009831015.1 of Picea engelmannii. Taxonomy (NCBI): domain Eukaryota; kingdom Viridiplantae; phylum Streptophyta; class Pinopsida; order Pinales; family Pinaceae; genus Picea; species Picea engelmannii. Next base: position 26,904 of record ML788956.1, read on the forward strand.
CCCATGCTCATAAAAAATGTAGCCCAAGTATTGGAACTTGTTCATGCCAAAGGAACATTTTCCCAAGTTGGCATATAACTTGTGCTACCACAGAGTTCTCAAAACCTATTGAATATGCCACATGTGATCCTCCCAAGTTATGTTGAAGATGAGAATGTCATCCAAATATACCACCAAAAAAGAGTTTGTGAAGGGTCTCAATACATCATCCATCAACCTCATGAAAATGGCTGGTGCATTTCTTATGCCAATGAGCATGACCAACCATTCAAAGAGACCTTCTTTAGATTTGAAAGATGTCTTCTAGACATCAGTTCGTTTAATGGGAAACTGGTGGTAGACAGACTTTAGGTCAATCTCACTGAAGAAATTTCCCCCCTTGAGTTGGTCAAGAAGGTCATCAATCCTGGGAATTGGGTACTGATTTCTAATTGTCATTTTCTTTAATGATCTGTAATTAACGCAAAGTCTCCATGTCCCTTCCTTCTTCTCCACTAGTACAATCAGGCTTCCGCAAGGGGATGAGTTGGGTATGATGTGCCCCTTTTGAAGAAGCTCTTGGATCTAACACTTGATTTCTTCATTTTCCATCAATGAGTGACGATAGACTGGTCCATTCAACAGAGGTGCATCGGGGGTTAGATCAATTAAATGATTGACTTGGAAGTGCTTAGGTACCCTGATTCCATCCACTTTCTTTTGCTGCAAAGAGAGGATCTGTGTATATGCCACATATGTGGCATAAACCTTCTTCTTACTATGAGCATGGATCATAATGAAGACAAACTTCTCGGTCTGTGAAATGACCTTACTGCATTGTTTAGCAGATATTAAATAAATAGAGGTAGGTGACGCTACCTCTGGTATCATGTACAATTATCTACCCAAAGTAATAATAACACTACAAGGTCTAGACTCATACACAACATGACGCTTCCACAAATATGGTTGTCCTAAAAGAACATCACAAAATTTAATGGGAGAAATATCACACAATACCTCATCTTTGAAGGGCTTGATGTCGTAGGGAATAAGACACTGTTGGTTGACACAAAGATCTCTTCCTTGGCGAAGCCAGCTGATGGTGTAGGGTTGCGGGTGTGGTGTCTTCGACAGGTCCAGTCACTTGAAAACCTTTGCTGAGATCAAGTTCTTCTGACTGCCACTATCAACAATGAAATGAGGTGGATCCCCCTTTACCCACATCGGTGAGTGAAAGATCCATTCCCCTTCCTCTAGTTCTTCTGGTTCGATTGGCTAGACTTTGGTGGTAGCGACAATGGAACTGGGTTCAACACCAATAATTTGCTTCCCTCTTGGATTTGATTCAGAATACGAATAGGCCTTTGAATCAAAAGCCTTCATCTTGGTCACAAGTGATTGCTTGGAGCATAATTATTCAGTGTTGTGCCAAGGGATTTTATGGTATTCACACCATTTTCTCGTGTCCTTCTTCATCTTCTCATTGCCCTTCTTGTGTTGCGGCTTGGACTGGTTGTCCTAAGAGTGACCATCTTTTATCTATCCCTTGCTATGTGGTTTGGGGCCACCTTTTCCCTGCTTTTACTATGAGGAGTTTGCAGATCCAAACTCTCTCCTCTTCTACTTAAATTTCGGCTCGATCTTGAAAACATATCTATAAGATGTACCTACTGAAGCAATGTCCAGAAAATCCAATTCTATTTGAATGTATCTATGCAAACAACCATGATATTTGAGCACTAGATTTCACTCAGAGTATTTGATACCCAAGTTGGTGCGCAAGGTATGTAAAATATTGGTGAAATCTGGTACTGTCTGGTCCCTTTCTTGATGCAGGGTGGTCCATCTGGTGTACTGATCTTCATAGCTTCCAACATGGTAGTACTGTTCTTTAATGGAATCTCAAAAGGAATCCATGTAGGGGAAAACACAAATATTGCAGATTCCTCTATGGCCCTTTTCTCAGAGTAAGTGTCCCACCAATCCTTAACATGGGGGACAACCTTGAGGAGTGAAAAAGTAATCTTTTTCCCTATCGGAAAAATTATGGACCGAAAGATACTCTTCGATCAAATTCAACCATTTATCTACAACATCTACATCTATCAGTCCTTCAAATAATGGAATATCAAAATTTACATGTATCTTGAAGGGTGTTTCATGGCTGCTTGATGAAGATGCTTCTCCTGTGGGCAGTCACCAAAGGATCTGCATAATTTTGTCCATCATTTTGTTCCTTTGTCATGCAAGGGCTTCCTCGAGAAACATTTTAAAAGGATCTCCTTCTCCATCATCTTTTGTTTCATTTCCCATGCATTTTTGTCGGGCTCGATGTGACCGATATTGCAACGAATTGATTGGTTCAAGTCCCAACTTCTTGTACCCAAATCTTGTCAGGGACATGCATGAAAACAAACAAATGAAGAGAAAACCACTCTGATACCACTGATCCACATTTAGGAGAGGAATGAACTGATTAACAAACTAAATACAATAAACATAGAGATATTAAGAACAACACAAATATCCAGAGAACAATATCTTCTATTGAATAAATGAAATAGGCTGAAACTGTAAACTGTTGAACTAAAACACTTGCTCAAATTGATCTGAAAACATCTTTTAAATGACAATGGTTGAGTTATTTAAGCATGTGTTTATTAACCATTTAGGAAGCTAAATGAAAGAGGAAGAAATATGATAGCCAAATAAACATATACAGATCTGAAATAAAGCATAAAAAACAACAAACCATAAACACCAATGTGATAACGGAGTTCGACAATCTCGCCTACGTCTTTGGGCCTTGGTCTCAGTGGGCGAGGCTTTCTTATATCTATTTGAATCTTTAAAAGTACATCATAGTAGTGCCAAAAGGTTACAAAACTGAGTTGGTCTTGTTCTACTAGATCTCTAGAACCCAACAAAGAAACGACACTCAAATCGGATGACCGAAGCTCCTAGAAATGGCCTGCAAAGGTGCGCTCCTCAACAACTTCCCTGCATAAAAATGGCTTTGTATTGGAAAATATTCAGCATAAACCTACTCTGGATGTCCTCTCAATGCCTCAATAAGGCCTTATTTATATAGATCTAAAGTTGGTAACCATCTCAAAACTTCTCCCCAATATCTGGCCTCAAAAAGGGCCCAATATACCCACAAAAAGGCCAAAAAATCCAAATCTATTGAATAAAACCATAAAATCTCTTAATATAAAGTTAAATACCCACTTGTGTGCAAACAAGGGTGCAACCCCCTTTACTTATGTGCCACTGGTCACATGGGGTACCTGCACGTGGCCTAGCGTTGGTGCTTAGTGCACTGGCCCCCCTCCATTACAGGCTCCTGGTTGCATTATAGGCCATGTGGCCCTGTCCTCTGCGCTCTGTATAGTTCTCCCCCCCTAGTCATTAGAAGGTGGTTAAGCCCCTAGTTGATGGGTTAGCTCGACCGACTGGGGCTAACCCCTATGCTCTACACCAAACACTATATATAGGTGCCATGTCGTATGGCTAGTGGCTCCAAAACCCTGGGCTAGAGCCCATTCTGCACGCGAATTAGTTAAACGCTTTGGGTCGGGGTTATATGCGGTGGTATTGTGGTATAAGTTTACACCGAGGGTTGGGGCTAGGCCCCAACCCTTTTTCTGCCCAGACATATTACAATTTCAAACTTAAATACAAGTTTGAATACATATATGACAAGAGACAACTGCGGGCGGGTTGGCTAGGCCAACCCTGCCAAACCCTACCCCGGTGGGAGGTCACAAGGTCTAACCTCATAGATTCCAAAAGTTTTTGCAGATAAATGAGCCAATTCCTGGGTTCCACGTGGTAGCCCATGTCTGGGCCACATGGCACTATTTCATACGCCAAGAGATTTTCCACTTGTCAGCACACGATTGGACCACGTCTGCTACCCAGTCAACAAGATTTCCCAGTCACCGTTTGCCACATGTCATATGTACACCGTACGAGCATGCAATTTGTCACCCTTTCAATGGTGACATGTCACTCTCGGATTGGTCCACCTGTACCTGCCCGACACGTCATCCATTCGTATGTCTAGTCATCCTACCACGTCAGCTGTACGGACCCTGCCATGTCATCGCCAACTGTGCCTACCACGTCAGTTGTACGGACCCTAAAATATCATTGCCAAGTCAACTGGAAATTCGTACAGCCTATACAGACAGCTGCCACGTGGCACTGTATGGAGTATACAATCATCATTTTTTTCCTGTTTGGCAAAATGAACAGATCACCATATCTAGAGCATACGACGTCCGTTTGAGCTTGTTCAAGTTGCGCTGGGTTCATATCGATGAGGCCTACACACACATCCATTTTGAATCCATTATGGGAACTTTGATTTTTAGGCCTTTTTTAGCCCCATCAAGCTCCTGGATCCAATTTTGCATCACACCTCCCCACTAATGACCTTTTGGTCCCAAAAAAGGTTACTGACTAGTCATCAAGCTTGGGATAGGCCACCCGACTTGTTCCTTGTCTTTGAACTCTGTCATGTGCACCTGTCTCATCAAGATCAACTGTAACACAATCATGATAACTGACAAAATATTGTTAGCCATTTGTACCATGTCACATCTTATTGAAGCCACTATCATCCATGTTGACAACATTACCAATGATAGCATAAAAAATACAACTGCAAATGAGATGACATGTTTGTAATATTTGCACGACATTAGCTTATCTTGAATCAAACTGTGATTGATTTTCCATTCTACAATCATCTCCTATTCTTTCTTAAGATCAATTACTTGATTTGAAACAATTATAGGTGTGTTGCTTGCTTGAGCTACCTTCTTTAATTTTTCCATTGTTTGAAGAGTTTTATTTGCCTTTACATGATGAGCATGAACCACACATTCTTGACCTGCTTTGGTTAAATGATATTGATTATTTTCCCTATAGAATATTGCTTTATGATCATACAAGTATGGACTTCCTATGACCATTCCACATTCACTTAGTGGCACCACATCACATGTTACCTCATCTACAAACTTAGATAAATTATCAAATTTTAATGTGTACTGCTTGGTTATGTGCATTTGATGATTATTGCTTATCCATTTAAGTGCGTAAGGCTTATGATGCATCTGTGTTTTTAATCCAAATTGCTTAACCAATTCCTCTGAAATTAAGTTAGATTGAGATCCACTATCTATTAATGTATCGACCTTAGTGTGCCTCATGATGACCCTTATGTGAAACAAGTTACTTCTACAATCAAATCCTTCACCAATTTTACTTGTCATACCAATCAATGAGACTTTAGATTCATCCCCTGAATCTGATCCCAAGTCTATTTGTCGTGTTGTTGTTGCAACTATTTGCCTCCCTTTCTTTTCCTTGAACCACTTTGGCCTATTCTTGGGATACAATTTCCAAAAAAGATCCTCATCATGCCCCTCTTTCTTGCAATGCTTGCAAGAGGGATTCTCTTCCTTTCTTGCCATTGAATTTGAATTCTTTCCATGCAACTTCCTTTTGTCCTCTTTCCTTGAAGACGACTCCCCTGATACACCAACACCTATTTTCCTGCTTCATTGTATGTCACTTGAACCTAAACCTCATCAAGATTAGTTGGTCCAAACATGAATACACTATTTCAAATATGTGCAGGTAAGCCTCCTATATACTTCATAAGAGTTTATTGAGTATGTAAAGGAATATCTAACATCAATGCCATTTTACGAAATCCATCTGTGTATTCTTGCACTGTTTGTCATTTTCTTAGTTTTAAATCTTTCCATTCAATTCATGCTTTCTCTCTATAACCCAAAGGATAGAATTGCTTCCTAAGTGCAGAAATGAAACTTTTCCATGATGGAAATACATTACCCACTTGTTGCATGCCATTTTGCAACTTTCTTTGCCACCATGTGAGTGTTATGTCTGCAAGTCTAAGAGATGCCAACTTGATTTGAGTTGCCTCATCCTTGATCTGTTGCACACTGCAATAAACCTACATTTGTTTGATCCAATTTTCAAGTCTCTCTCCATTAACTTCACCATCATACATGGGTAATTCGAATTTAACATCAAGATTTAATAAAGGCATTTCATTCTTATGTTTATGGACATGTTTCTTTGCATTGGATTTAGAACTTGAACTTGAAGAAGAAGGAGAAGAAGGAGGTGAAGGAGGAACTTGAGGAGGATCCTCTCCTTCTTCACTTTTGACCTTTGAAGATTCATCAAGAACTGGTCTCTTCCATTCAAAATAATCATCATACAAAACCTTCATCATCTCCAACATAACAAATAAATGTTTTCGAAACTCTTTCTCATCCTGAGAAAGTCCCTCTTCCGATGCCATCCTCTCTCTTTGAGAAGTTCTCTTTCTCAATCCAGTCAATGGATTCTCTTCAACAAGCTCACCTTCAACATGATGTATCTTTTCCCTAGTTAACATGCAAAACTCAAATCGCAAAACTCAAATCCAAACGTCAACTAGTTTTGATACCACTTGATCCGAAAAGATCTTTTAAATGACAATGGTTGAGTTATTTGAGCATGTGTTTATTAGCCATTTATGAAGCTGAATGAAAGAGGAATAAATATGATAGCCACATAAACATATACATATCTGAAATAAATCATAAACAACAACAAACCATAAACACCAATGTGATAACAGAGTTCGGCAATCTCGCCTACGTCTCTGGGCCTTTGTCTTAGTAGGTGAGGCTTTATTATTTATGTTCAAAGATTTAAAACTACATCACAAAAGTTCCAAAAGGTTACAAAACTGATCTGGTCTTGTTCTACTAGATATCTAGAACCCAACAAAAGAAACAACACTCAAATCGGATGACTGGAGCTCCTAGAAATGGCCCGCAAAGGTGCACTCCTCAATAACTTCCCTGCATAAAAATGGATTTGGCTTGGAAAATATTTAGGATAAACCTACTTTGAATGTCCTATCATGGCCTCAATAAGGCCTGGTTTATATAGATCTGAAGTTGGTAACCATCTCCCAACTTCTCCCCAAGATCTGGCCTCAAAAAGGGCCCAGTATCCCCCCCAAAAGGCAAAAAATCTCCAAATCTGCTGAATAAAACCATTAAATATCTTAATATAAAGTTAAATACCCACTTTTGTGCAAATAAGGGTGAAACCCCCTTTACTTTTGCACCACTGGTCACATGGGGTGCCTGCACGTGGCCTAACACTGGTGCTTAGTGCGCTAGCCCCCCTCCATTACAAGCTCCTGGTCGCATTATAGGCCAAGTGGCCCTGTCCTTTGCATTCTGTATAGTTCGCCCCCCCTAGTCATTAGCTAGTTGTTAAGCCCCAGGTCGATGGGCTAGCCCGACCGACCGGGGCTAACCCCTATGCTCCACACCAAACACTATATATAAGTGTTGGGTCGTATGGCTAGTGACTCTGAAACCCTGGGCTAGAGCCCATTCCGTGCGTGAATTAGTTAAATGATTTGGGCTAAGGTTATATGCGGTGGTCCCATGGTATAAGTTTATGCCGAGGGCTGTGGCTAGGCCCCAACCCTTTTTCCCACCTAGACATATTACAATTTCAAACTTAAATATATGTTTGAATGCATATATGACAAGAAACAACTGCGGGCGGGTTGGCTAGCCTGACCCTGGCAAACCGTAGCTTGGTGGGAGGTCACAAGGTCGAACCTAATAGAGTCCAAACATTTTTGCAAAGAATCGAGCCAATTCCTGGGTGCACGTGGTAGCCCATTTCTGGGTCACGTGGCACCGTTTCATACGCTAAGAGATGTGCCACTTGTCAACACGCGATTGGACCACGTCTGGTACCTAGTCAACAAGCTTACCCAGTCACAGTATGCCACGTGTCTTACGTACACTATATGAGAGTGCCACATATCACCCTTGTAGTGGTGACATGTGCCACTCCCAGATTGGTCCACCTGTACCTACCCAACAAGTCATCCATTCGTACGTCCAGTCATCCTGCCACGTTAGTTGTATGGACCCTGCCATGTCATCACCAACTGTGCTTTCCATGTCAAATGTACAAAACCTGCCATGTCATCTCCATATTAGCTGTACAAATGTACGACCTGTACAGTCAAATTCCACGTGGCATTGTACAGACTGTACAATCATCATTTTTTGTCTGTTTGGCAAAATTAACAGATCGCCATATCTGGAGCATACGATGTCCATTTGATCCCGTTCAAGTTGCATTGGGTTCATATCAAAGATACCTACGCACACGTCTGTTTTGAAGCCATTACGAGAACTATGATTTTTAGGTCTTTCTGAGCCCCATCAAGCTCCTAGATCCAATTCTGGATCACAAATGGTGGTATCTATCTCTAAGAAGAGATGTGGTTGCTATGTGCATCTGTCTAAGTAGAATGATTACAATGAGGCTCTAGAGGCCTTTTTGATAGTACTCATGAATTCCAAAACCCTAGACATCCAAAAACCTAACCCTAGGAGGTGAAATGCCAAAAGTCATTTGGGCCCCTATGGGTAAGTTGGTATCTCAACTTCTTGGGGTCATAATTTTTTCACACGAACTCTATTTTAGGAGCGTGATAGCCCATTGGAAAGGTATTTTAGAGAACTACACATTACGTCATCAAACTCTGAATCTATCTACATTTTTACTGTAGCGAGCCAAAAAATCATTGTTTAGGCCTCCAAAATGGCCCTGGAAATACAACAAGATGTGAGGAAATACAACAAGATGTGATGAAATGAAAACATACAAAATTATCTAGTTGGATTAGGTGAGAGGCCACTAGTATCCACCTGGAATATGTGTATGGATTCAAACATCCCCATAAGTATATAACCCACAATTACAAAAAAGTACAAAAGAACGTGTTGAATTAAAAAATGACAAGAAGAGTCAGTTGGAATAGGTGGGTGGCTACTGATATCCACCTGGATCAATCCCCCCCCCTTAGGAAGCAATGGTATCTATTGCATTGAGTTCCACCATTAGGTGAGGAAATTTCTGCTGGATTTGGCCCAGGGTGAGCCACTTGCCTTGGTGTAGGAGCTACCCTGCCTTGACAACCCGATAAAGCTGGATGCTTTGTTGGCAAGTGCCTTTGACCTATGTGTTCACTATCTGATCAGTGGATTCCTGTTCCATGCAGTTAGGGTTGACCTATGTTGGTTTCAACTATTCTGCGATCTCTGAGGTGTCCAATAATGGTGGAAAAAATGGTCGAAGGATGTCCACATTGAACACTAGGTGCAAGCCAAGGAATGGTGGAGTGTTGAGCTCAAAAGAATTGTTACCCACAACGTTGGTGATGGTGTAATTCAGTGTGTAATTAATCTAAGATATGGGGTAATTCAATGTGTAGAGACATGGCCGAGTTGGTTGAAGTATGGGGGCAGATGCAAGATCACATGAGTTCAACACTTAGGTGAAATTTTGAAGTGAAGTGGGAAAAATTTAGTTGTAGAAGGAAAGGACAGTAACAATAGAACCAAACAACAAGGAAACACCATCACAAAATATTGTGCAGAGTTGGGTGCAATATAGTTTGGTTTGTGGAAACTTGAGGTTTCCTTCTCGCAGGGAAATTTTGGGTTTCCAGCTGGTACGAAACTCAGGGTTTCCAACAGACTTAGTTGTGATGGGGGCACGAGTTCGGGAAGAGACTTGGATATTGTAGATTTGTGTATGTTTTCAGAGATGTCAACAAATTGAGGTGGGGGAGGATTTAAAGTCTTCGAATAGAAGGGAACATAATCCCTCCCCCAAGTACTTAAGGAGACAAAAATTAGGGTTGCTTAGGCACTCGAGTGTTGCACTAGTTGGGAATTCATATGCACCAATAGGATTTCTCAAGTGTGAAGTGGCCAAGTTTGAAGCAACAAAGAGATTGGGGTGCGCTGGTCCCAAGGGGCACGATGGTTGACAAGTGCATGGGTACAAACTTGGTTGGTTTGATGTGTGCAGAAGGCAGTGCTGAAATTGTTGTCCACACCTTGGAGAGACTAGGTGCAAAATGTATTGGGTGAACTAAGCACTTAGGCAAGGTAGATGAACATAGGATTTGTCACATGACATGTCACAGATATAACCATAGAAATGATCACAGAAGAGAAGCGCAGAGGGTTATTGTAGAATTGATCGCAAAGGGGAGGAGTTCTTGGTTGCAACAAGTTGAATCTACAACATGCCATTGTTTGGGAAATTTTTTATCATTATGTATTCATGTCATGCATTGTAGAGAACAATAGTTGAGTTGAGTTGGGTTCTTGGAGGAGTGGTTTGACTATAGCCTTCATATGAGGTAGCTCTTCACAAAGTTACAACAGTTGGTTAACAACGATATGACTTGATAGTCGGTGGTGGGTGAATGGTGCCTTGAAATGGAGGCATTCAAGGTGCGGAGATGGAAAGAAATTGGATATGAGTTCTTTAGCACTAAGAGTCACCCTCCGACTACAAGAGGATAATACTAGTGCCCATCAAAATATTTGTGGATTAAAAGGGTGTGAGTGGGTGAGTCAGCGAGACTTTAAGGAAAGGAAAGATACAAAGATCACTGCAGATCAGTGATGGGCCATTGGGCTATGGATTCATAAACAGTATGCTCAATGAAGGCATTTAATCTCCCTATCAGACAAAGGATTTAAATGGTGGTGCGAAGGAGAAAGGAAGAAAGTGTCTAAAGGATAAACCCTAAAAAATTGGGCAAGATGACAGCAGATCCTCTATCGTCTCAGGAATCCAGAAATCAGGGGGTTTACAATGATCCAGACAAGAAGAAAAACATAGGAGGTTTGTTGAACCATGAAATATGGGCATGATGGCAACAAATCCTCCATTACCTTAGGAATCCATAAATAAGAGAGATTACATTCAGACAAGAACGAGAAACAAAAATGTCTGTTGAACCATGAAAGATGGGCATGACGGAAACAGATTCTCCATCACCTCAGGAATCCATAAATCAGAGAGATTACATTCAGACAAGAATAAGAAACAAAAACATTTGTTGAACCATGAAATATGGGCATGACAACAACAAATCCTCCATCGCCTCAGGAATCCATAAATCAGAGAGATTACATTCAGACAAGAATGAAAACATGAAATGAAAACTAAGAAGATGATCTGATATAACAACTTAAAGGAATCTTCATTAACATAAAAATTTACAATCCAGGCCCTCAGGATTACAACAAAAATACATTCATAACAACTCTCAAAGATCCCCCCTAGTTTGGGCCAAAACTACCCCCCTTTTACAAAATCTAAATTGATCTCTTTTATACTTAGATCAGTGCCCGACTCTTAGGAGTGTGATCTGATCACCACATTCAAAGCTTTGCTTGGAGCAGTCTTCTATCATACTATGCATGTATCCATCTATCAGACGCAAGCTCAGATCGACATGGGTCTGCAGGAAAATATGTCCACAGGGGTATCATGGGCTGACGATTCTGTCCCCACGGCTGGGTATTCCATGCCTTCCATTTATGGAGTAAGCCGAGGTTTCAACCACCGACTCTTCTTTCATTAACTGCCTTTTCACAGGATGGCGACATGGATTAATATTCAAGGGGCGGCCACGTGCTGCTCTTGGATAGGATGTTATATGAGCATGTGGTTGTGGGGCCGCTCAAAGGTGGTTTGGATTTAGACCGCTTTTGGGCCCGAAATCCATCTCCCTTCGCCACATATCATTTTTGACTTACCATGGTTTCAATTGTGGGACCGCTCAAGAAAATTATCGCCCGAGCATGTTGCGTTTCCGCAATGGACTGTGGTCATCGATATCATGATCTTTGACAAGGCTTCACGGTCAGTGTCTCAAATATTCCCCCTCCAAATCAATGGATCGGATCTTCCCTTTTTGAATCGACGACTAAGATATTCTTCGCGATTCGGGCTTCAAACATTTCAAACTTCAAACTATAATTGCCCCAAGACAAACCTCCTGAACTAAGGATCCGACGACATGTGGCTCCCTGAGATAGACGAATGAGACACTTTTCGGGTCTCCGGACTCTAGTAAAATGAAATATCAAACCTGGGCTCTCAAAGGCCTTTACCCGTAGATGGCGATATACTGATGCATGTCCTCATGAATAAAAAAACTGAGGATTAATTTAGGCCTTTATCCAGAGCTCACGGATTTCAGCCACATGTACTCGTTGATGGGTGGTCCAAATTAATTTCAGCACTTCGGGACCTCGGGCCTTCGGGACTTCGGGCCTTCGATAGTTCGGGACTTGGGAAATTTGTGCATTCCTCACTTCATTTTTCCTGAAATGACTTTCTTCACAGTTTGGATCTGGTTCCACACGTCCTGCTTGATCGGATGACCCACACTAATTTCAGGTTTCAGGAGTTCGGACCTTTGACGAAAAACTTTAACGACATTTTGAACTCCCGATTCCCGCGATTATTTTCCACTGTTGATATCTCCTAATAAGATCTATGACCCAAATTAAATATTTGCTCGACCTTTGATCTCGAGCCTTTTCCCCGCCACTAAACTTCGAGAAACTTTTAGATTCTGAATAACCGCGAACTGCCGATATGAACTCCACATGGAATCCTAGCCGTTGAAAACTGAACTTGCATGTTTTCTTGATTCAAGTTCATAACGGGCCATTTTGAATGTTTTTCTTTTGCGCTCATGGTTGCGGCATGCGACCCTTGACAACTATATGTGATAACATTTGGCTCCACAGGGGATGGCATGCTCCCTGCGAGCTTCCAAGAACAAGCAGCTCTAGTCGCCTTATGCATTGGGCTATGGAGTGTAGCTCAATTTTTTTTGTTGAGGAGTACAGGTCGACAAACACACTATTCTAAACGAAAGAAAATACATGGGCTCCGAAGGAGCTTATTTATGTACATTCCTATACTAATTGATTTTTTACATAGTGCTAGGTGAAAGAAAACTTCCACCATAGCCATTTAAGTAACTTCCTAACTAGAAGCTCATCTACTTTGTCAGTGATGAATAACAGATGATGTAATCGTGACAACAGAATGATTACATCCTTCATCTTTCCTCTAGATGGTAATGGTGGGATTGGACCCAGAGGCTTCAAATTATGGAGGAAATGCAACTACATGTACTCCCCCACAGGTTCATAGAATGAGTGGAAAACTCCAGAAAATTTGTAGCATAAAGCCTACTCTGCTCCACAGTTGCTCATGCATGGCTGAATGTCTCTGGCAAGTGAAGGTGGGTGAAAGGCTAATGCAGGGTGACTGCTCTTAGGCAATGGATGCTCACTTACAGGCTCAGGACAGGAACCAAAATGCCCCTTTTGCTGCTCCTTTTCTTCTTCATGGCTCTCCCAAGGATCAGAGTCATAATCATCATAAACATGACCGATGGGAAAGTTCTTCTCTTGGTCTTCTGCAGGCCCAGGATGGCTAATTTCCTCATGATAATTTTCGTTAATGAATAGAGGATAGGGATCTACTGTATGTTCTTGGAAACCCTTCTTTTCCAGTTCAAAATATGATTCATAGCTGTCATACATGGGCTGGCTGGTACTAGGTGATATCTGCTCATTTACATGTTCTGAACATGAGATAAACTGTTCATTTGGATCCTCCTTTTCTCCTTCATGGCTCTCCCAAGGATTAGATTCACAATCATAATAAACAAGAACCATGGGAGAGATCTACTCTTCGTCATATTATTTGGGATATTCATCAACAACCATGTGTTCTTGGTCAGTATTTGACATCACTTCTTCATCATAACCAGGGCTTCCAAGAACATTTGTTTCCAGGTCCGGAATATCCTCTGTATTTTCTTCGTAAGAGTGGCGAGAAAAATCTACCTTCAATTTATCTATACTTGCATAAAGTGATTATATCAGCTCCATCAAATCCTCCAGGGGATGTCCTTCATCCTCACAACTTTCGCAAGAACGAACTATGTCCTGAACACTATCTCTATACTCCTCACAACAATTATGACATATTAACTTAGAATAATAAAACTTTTGACAATGCCTATTGAAAGCTGCATGAAATTGTCCCAGGGAGGAGATGCTAGCAGGGGGTAAGGATTGATACCACTAACAAGCATCTCCTGCTAATGAGAACATGAACATCTTCATTAACACATCTTCGTGATGTATCTCCCACTGATGCATGAGTTCATGAAACTCATGGAGATACTGAGCAGGGTTATCCTCTTTACACTCTCTAAATATGGGCAAATAATCGCCCCATTCATTTGGAGTAGGGACAACATTAGGAAAACTAAGAACAACAAAAAAAATAAAAGGAGAAAACATCTGAGCCATGATTCTTTCCATTTTAAACCAGTGGAGTCACCATTAGATTTTCAAAAAGTGGAGTCGCCATGGTGAAAGATAAGCAGTCAGAATAATGTGTCCAACCTCAGTTCACCATCTAAAATTGGATCTATTCGTTTTCGTTCTCCCAGGGAAGATATATTCATTTCCATCCCCGACAATGGTGCCATGAATGTTAGCACTGAGAGTCACCCTCCGACTGCAAGAGGATAAGCCCAGTACCCATAAAAATATTTGTGGATTAAAAGGGCGTGAGTGGGTGAGTCAACGAGACTTTAAGGAAAGGAAAGACAATGGAGATCACTATAGATTAGTGATGGGCCATTGGGCTACGGAGTCATAAAAAATATGCTCAATGAAGGAATTTAAGCTCCCTATTAGACAAAAGATTTAAATGGTGGTGGGAAGGAGAAAGGAAGAAAGTGTCTGAATGATAAACCATAAAAAATGGGCAAGATGACAACAGATCTTGTACTGCCTCAGGAATCCAGAAATCAGGGGGTTTATAATGATACAGACAAGAAGAAAAACATAGGACGTCTGTTGAACCATGAAATATGGGCATGACGACAACAGATCCTCCATCGCCTCAGGAATCCATAAATTAGAGAGATTACATTCAGACATGAACGAGAAACAAAAATGTCTATTGAACCATGAAAGATGGGCATGATGACAACAAATTTTGCATCGCCTCAGGAATCCATAAATCAGAGAGATTACATTCATAAAAGAACGAGAAACAAAAACGTCTGTTGAACCATGAAAGATGGGCATGATGAAAACATATCCTCCATTGCCTCAGGAATCCATAAATCAAAGAGATTACATTCAGACAAGAATGAAAACAGGAAATGAAAACTAAGAAGACGATATGATATAACAACTTAAAGGAATATTCATTAACATAACAATTTACAATACATGCCCTTAGGCTTACAACAAAAATACAGTCATAACAATTCTCAAAGCTTCCTCCTGGTCTCAGGGGTGTGATCTGATCACCACATTCAAAGATTTTCTTGGAGCAGTATTTTGTTAGACTGTGCAAGTATCCCTCTGTTAGATGCGAGCTCAGATCGACATGGGTCTGCAAGAAAATCTGTCCATAGGGGTACCACAGGCTGACGGTTCAGTCCCCACGACCGAGCCTTCCATGTCTTCCATTTATGGAGTGAGCCAAGGTTTCAACCACCAACTCTTCTTTCATTAACTACCTTTTCACGGGATTGCGAAGTGGCTTAATGCTTAGGGGGCGGGCATGTTATGTTCTTGGATAGGATGTTATATGAGCATGTTATTGCGGGTCCGCTCAAAGGTGGTTTGGATTTAGACCTCTTTTGGGTCCACAATCGATCTCCCTTCACCACGTATCACTTTTGAATTACCATGGTTTCAATTGTGGGACCGCTCAAGAAAATTATCGCTTAAGCATGTTGTGTTCCCACAATGGACAGTGGTCGTCAATATCATGATCTTGGATGAGGCTTCACAGTCAACAGCTCAAATATTCCCCCTCCAAATCAATGGATCAAATATTCCCTTTTTGAATCAACGACTGGTACCTACTTCACGATTCGAGCTGTAGACCTTTCAAACTTAAAACTATATTTTCCCCAAGAAAAACCCCCAGAGCTAAGGATCTGACGACACGTGACTCCCTAAGATCAACGACTAGGACAATTTTCGGGTCTCCGGACTCCGGGAAAATGAAATCTCAAACCTAGGCTCTCAAAGGCCTTTACCCAAAGCTGACGATATACTGACGCGTGTCCTCACGAATCGAATGGTCGAGAATTACTTCGAGCCTTTATCCGGAGCTCACGGATTTTAGCCACATGTCCCCAATGATGGGTGGTCCAAATTAATTTCGACATTTCGGGACCTCGGGCCTTCGACATTTTGAGACTTGGGAAATTTTCGTATTCCTCACTTCAGTTTTCTCGAAATTACTTTCTCCATAGTTCAGATCTGGTGCCACGCGTCCTGCTGGATTGGAGGACCCACACTAATTTCGAGTTTCAGGAGTTCAGACCTTTCACGAACAACTTTAACGATATTTTGAACTCCCAATTTCTGCGATTATTTTCCACTGTTGATATCTCCTAATGATATCTACAACCCAGATTAAATATTTTCTCGACCTTTGATCTCAGGCCTTTGCCTCGACACTAAACTTCGAGCAACTTTCAGATTCTGAATAACCACGAACCGACGATCTGAAATCCACATGGAATCCCAACCACTGAAAAATGAACTTGCATGTTTGCTTGATTCAAGCTCATAACAGGTCATTTTGAATGTTGTGATTTTACGCTCATGGCTGCGGCCTGCGGCCCTTAACAACTATATGTGATAACAAGTTCGACCAGTTGCATGCGAATTTTGGGACTTAGAAAGATTTGTGAAGTGGATGAATTGATTCAATCTTGTATCACAACGAAAGTCTTGTAGGTTAGTGGGGTTGTAGATGATGATTGAGGGGATTTCATGTGGAGATTCGGTTACTTGGGAAAGATAAGGTCCAAGACAATAGACTTGAACCTTAGGAGTAGTGAAGGATGTCATTGGAAAAGTATGGTTGGTTTCGATTTCTTGCATTTCTTAAGTGTTGCAATGAGTTCTTTGAAGGGAATTCATATGA
Source organism: Picea engelmannii (assembly GCA_009831015.1). Classification (NCBI taxonomy): domain Eukaryota; kingdom Viridiplantae; phylum Streptophyta; class Pinopsida; order Pinales; family Pinaceae; genus Picea; species Picea engelmannii. The sequence continues at coordinate 43,827 of ML788956.1, forward strand.
CTTGGTGGTTGAAGTGAAATCCATTTCCACGGTGAGAACCGATAGACTTGAGGGCGACTCAAGCTATGCATATATAGGTAGACACAATAACATGGAAAGGTGATGAAGTAATGAGACAAAGGCAGTCTGGATGTGCAGTTCTTGGTGAAAATATTGGCTAACTGTTCCATGAGGTGGACAATGGAGTCAAGTTGTTGCAGAAGACTTTGTTTTGTGATGAATTCATAGTGCAACAAGCTTATGGGATACCTTGCCTTGATCTGATGGTTGTGCATATGGAACAGATTGTGAAAGGAAGTGACCAATTTGTGCATGAGGGTGTGAAATATCAAGGAGTGTGATGGTTGGACTAGCTATTCCACTAGTTCACGACTTTGGTGAGAACAACAACATGACAAGTGGGTCAAGAGTACATATGTGCCAACAGGTTCGAAGTGTAGCACTTATAAATTTTGTAGGTTCTCCTTGACGAAGATTGGAGGATGGAAACGACAATGATGCAAGAGTGGACACTTTCATTAGTCTTTGGAGTTGGAAAAAGTGATAGAGATGCGACTAAAAAGACTAAGTTTGGGAAGGAGGAAGTGCATTCTCATCATTTGGAATAGATACCCAATTAGTCCAAGGCATGGGGAATTCAGTGTGCAGAGACATGGAAAAGTCGGTTGAGGTATGGGGGAAACAACAATATCACATGAGTTCAAAACTTGGGAAATTTTTTGAAGTGAATTGGGAAACAATAATTTGTATAAGGCAACATCAATAGTAAGAAAACCGAAAAACAACAAGGCAACAAAATCATATAAAATTGTGCGGATTTCAGTGTAGTACAATTTGGTTCATGGAAGCTTTGGGTTTCCACTTCATAGGTAAATTTGGGGTTTCTAGTTTGCATGGAACTTGGGGTTTCTAGCAGACTTAGTTGTGACATGGGCAAGAGTTCGGGCGGAGACTTGGATATTGCATATTTTTTGGATCTTTCCAAGCATGACAATGAATTGAGGTGGGGGAGGATGTAAAGTCTTCTTATAGAAGGGTGCATAGACCCTCAACCAAGTCCTTAAGGAGACATAACTTAGGGTTGCTTTTCCACCCAAGTGTTACACTAGTTGGGAAAGTGGGTGCCTTGGGCATGCATATGCGCCAAGGGGATTTCCCACGTGTGAAGCGACCACGTATAAAGTGACCAAGATATTGGGGTGCACCGAAATGAGGGGCACACCAAGGTTTGGTGTGTTGGTCTCAAGGGCCACAACGATTGATGAGCACATGGGTTCGTTTGAGAAAATGGGTTTTCTAAGGGGTGCGGTGATTCATTTGGGCGACTGGGTCCATGAAGGGGAACAATGATTCATTTGGACACATGGGTTCGCGAAGGGGTGCGACACCCCCAAAGGATGTGACGATTCACAATGGTTATCTTTGAAGTCCCTATAAGAGAAAAAGGGTGCACAACCAAGGAAGGAATATTTGAAGACAAGGAGAGCAAGATCAACTCTATGATTCTAAGGCAGACTTAGATAAAGAGGGGAAATATGCCTCAAGGAGAAAAGTCGCTCCACTTGGGAGGCATTGTGTTTCCTTGAGAAGATTTCAATGGACATATTTGGGGTGACATTATTTTTGGTTGAGTTTGGGGGAAATCTTGTTGCAGGTTTGAGGCACGCTAGTAGAAAAAATCACAAGTATGTGTTAACTTGGTAAACTTTGCGGTAAAAAAGAGACAAAAGGTATGCGATCAAGGGAACATTTGAGGTGCACCATAGGAGGTTGCAGAGACAATTGTGATAGAGATAATTGGTTTCACAAATATGTATATGAGTATCTTAGTGAGGTGAGGCGAGTCATGTGACGTTGCCCAATTGTAAACTGATCCAATAGTGCTCATATTGTAAATGTTTCACAATAACAAATACTTAGTTGGGTGTTAGGCACGGTTTGTGTGACCCACACTATTTCTATGCATGTCTTTCATTTGTTCCACAATATTTCTCTTGGTTTCTCATGTTCATGGATGTATGCGTATATATGACTAAGTGTTAAGTTGTTAAAAAATGTCTAAGTATACAAGAGTTTCACTAGAGTAGGAATATGACTTGTCAATAGGCTAGAAAGGAGTATGGGTATTCTCTAGGTAAAGATATGTAGTCTGGATGAAGTATCCTTGGTGTTGCCAAGCAACTAAGTGAGAAACGTCATGGTGTCACATTCCCTCAAGTTATGCACGATCACAAGATTTGGCTAGGAACATTGTGGGTATGTGACAGATGGTATCAAAGCTTGTTCATTGCATATTTCGATGAATGATTGGTGAGCTCTTCACCACTATCTTGATTATAAATGGTATCAAAGCAATATGGTGCTCTTTACCACTCTTGTAGTCAAAACAATTGTGGTGGCGAACACTTGTTGAGAAGGTTGTTTGTTGTGAAGTTGGTTCAATGGGAACGTTCACAGACTTAGTGAATTGTTTGGTGGAGTGAAATGTTTCATCGTAGACTTTATATTAGACTTATGATAGAGGTTCTCTCTATAGTGTAGTGAAAGATAGATTTGGGAACACACTTGGTGCAGACCAGAGAAAATTTTGTGGTGAAACAAAGTACTTGGACATGGTGGGTGATCACATAACTCATGGTAGAGTTCATCACAGAACTTGTCATAGAATTGATTGTAGAGACAACTTAAGTACATACTTGGTTGGTTTGATGTGTGAAGAAAGTGAGTGTTGGGCATGTTGTACACACCTTGGAGAGACTAGGCATAGAGTTAATTGGGTGAATTGAGCACTTGGATAAGGCATATGAATGTAGGATTACTCACATGACTTGTTGTAGATCTAACCACATAAGTGATAAAAAAAGATAAGCGCAAAGGGAGATCACATATGTGATTGTGAATGGGAGAAGTTTTGGGTTGCAACAAGTTGAAGCACTTGGGTGAATGACTTGAGGTGACTTAGAGGAGCTCCCCAGTAGGCCATTGGTTGGGAACATTTCCATCATGATGTTCATGTCATGCATCACTGAGAACACTAGTTGAGTTGATCTAGGGTGTTGGATGAGTGGGTTTATTGAGCCTTCATATGAGGCAACTCTTTGTAGAGTTATAACAATCGGTTAACAAAAGTATGACTTAACAATCGGGCGGTGGGTGAATGGTGCCTTGAAGCAGAAGAAATCAAGGTGTAGAGATGGAAAGAAATTGGATATGAGTTCGACCAGTTGCATGTGAAGTTTGAGACTTGGAAATATTTTTGAAGTGGACGAATTGACTCAACCTTGTAGTGAAACGAAATTCTTGCAAGTTTGTGGAGTTGTGGACAATGATTGAGGGGAGTTCATGTGGAGAGTTGATTTCTTAGGAAAGAAAGGGTCCAAGATAATAGACTTGAACGATGGGTGTGGGGAAAGATTCCGTTGGAAAAGTATGGTCAATTTCGAGTTCTTTCATTTCCTAAGTGTTTCAATGAGTTCTTTGAAGGGAAGTCAGTTGACTCTGTGGTTCATGTGAAATCTGTTTCCATGGTGAGAACCGACAAACTTAAAGGTGAATCAATGGATGAAGATTCAAATAAGTCATGTAGTAGTTGGGATGTCTTGGTTAGGATAATGTGTGGATAGCTTGGGATGGCCTACTTGGACAAGTCCTGTGGTGGACTTAGGCATATTTGGGATGCATTCATGGAGGTGGCTTGAGTAAACTTCCTAACTATTTGATGAGGCGCATTGGACAGGTCATTGCGATGAAGTAGGTAGTGAACTATGTACATGCTGAGTTTGAGAGGATGGGTGAGGCACCCTGGCGTTTGGTTCCTTATCCATATTTCTTGGGTCATGTGATGAATTAATAGTCGTGGTGGTAATGCTAGAGTGTGGAAACTTACAGGAGGTGCAATGAAGTTTCTTTATAGGAGATGGATGGAATCAACAAAGAAGTCGACCAAGAATTATTGGTAGTCAACTTGAATGGGAAGAATGTAGACCAAGTGACCTGGGTGGTGTTTGATCTCCTTTGGTATGGGACATTGGATGAGGTAGAGCACACCTTAGTGACTTGTAGATGATTGTGAAATGAATCATATATTCTGGAGGGTCGTTGGTTTGATTTGGAAGAAGTATTGGTGAAAACATGCCTAAGGCATGGAAGTTCTTTGAGGTAACTCATTCCACTTGTAGCACTTTGGACAATTCATTCAAACATTTGATGTAATATCCCCCAAAATAATTAATTATTAAATTATGTGTGCACTTAGGAATAAATTTCTGTTTTGGAAAATTCGTATTTGGCACACAATATGATCGCATGCCCCACAGAGGCACATACTACCCAATTATGGGCCATAGACAAGGTTGTGGGACATTGTTTCCATAGATATCAAAACTTACGAGTTGTTTATTAATAACTTAGACAAGAACACAACTATAAAATGAATTTAAAATACACATTACGAAGCTACTGTAATCATTTATTTACGTCATGGACAATCTGTCCAATAGAAGAGAATTTAGACAGGGATTCTGGGTACTTCTTTTACTATTTCCTTTACGCGGAAGAAGTACAGATAGAACAAGATTAAACATAGATTTCAAGAACAAATAACTTAAGGTAAATTCTATACATAAAGTATAAACTCTAGTGGAACTTAATTTTTTACACCGAGAGAAATCTTACAACCCTTAACCAAATTTCTGTATTAATTATGTGAGATAGGAATAGAAAAGTATTACAGGCATGTGATTACATACGTTCATTTAGGAAAGAAAACCTCATTACAAACACATGGTACATTTCCCTTTACGATTATACATTGTGAATTAAAAAAAAAAAAAAACTGAAACAAATCACAGTAAGTCTCGGGAGGTGTATTCTCATATTTCAGAGTCGATAATTTGGGGATTCATACCATCCTCACCTCTTCACGAATTTTAGGAGATGTATAGCATAATACCCAGAAAATAATGATATATAGTTTATACATACAAAACATCATAAGTGGATTTAAGAATCACTATGGAAAAACCAGAGGAAGATTTAACCTCAGGATTTTCGGGCGATAGGTATGCTGTGAATAACTTAAACAAAAATACAAGCATAAACAATAAGGAGAATATTGAGGTCATGACATAACTTCTTGCCAACAAAAACCTTAATATTATTACAGAACTATTATTGAATCAAGAGGCTAAACTGCCTGTGTAAACTATAGACAAGTCCCCAATGAAAACCATGAGTGGAGGGTGGTTACACTCACGGGAAAAGATAGTATCACAAACCGCCACGAGTTGGGGATATATATTAACAAAAAGAGTGGATGGAAATGTATTCATAGATTAAATGGCAATGAAAATAAGAACCTCAATCGGAATCCGTAGGGAACAGTTACATAGACAGTCTCGAACACAACTAACATTTTTGAACTACCACACCCATTGCAGGATAGCTTAAGCAATAGAGTTTTCGTGGACTTACCTAGTAGAGGAGGAAACTAGTTGGTCACACACCTTTTTCTTGACTTACACATAGAAGGACCACTCCATGTCTTCGGTCTTACACACATAGAAACGTTACAGGGTTTAACGCTGGGCATTTTTGCAAAATGCATAGAGCCAAAGGAAAAACGATGTATTAGTTACCCAGGAAGCCTTCGCAGTGTAGAGTAATGGTGAAGGGATGTTTCAGGTACTCTGACCATGTGAATAAACATGCATGGAATTCCCACATTGGACACAAGAACCTAGTAACCAATATGTTTCATAACCCTCATAACTATTGACTAGATAATTGATGTGTTTACGGACAGTCTTAGCTTCGCATTTAACCTAACTTCCTTAATGATTTTTAGTGCTGAGCCATGTCACTAAGTCGGGTGGATTTTTCATGCTGGACAATAATATTTAGGGTTGGATTTAATGTGCTACCGTTCTTAGGGTTACAACCTTTCATGCTTGATGGGATTCCAACCCCTCAGACGCTAATGATATAAGCTACCTTGTAGGACTATACATGTATAGATATAGGAAAGATATCTATATCTACATAGATATGGTAAGGTTTGTATATTCCATGACAACTCCAAAAAATCTTGATACATGAGATATAAGAGTATAATAAAGGATGAAAACTTAATATATGGGATTGTTTGGTGGTAAGCTTAAAATGCTCATTTATTGGTTATGAAGTGGAAAGTGTTAAGTTATGTTTAAAGATAGAGCTTTAGTAAAACATTCTTTTGGACCCCTTTGATAAAAATAGAAACCATGTTAGGATAGGGTTATTATAGCCCTTTTTAGACACAACAAGACTCTTACATGTCCACTTCAATATTACAGTTTCATGGATAGTCTAAACACTAGTCTGTCAGATCAAAATGTTGAGTGTATTGAAAAATTGTTTCATATACTGAATTATTTTAATAGACACGACTTCAATGAGAGGCGATCTATCTTATTATTAGTCACTTGTAATTAGGAATGGGTATATGTCATATTCAGACAACGACGATAATAGTTTTAAAACTTGATCAAATATAGCAGAATAAAGGAGTTTTAATGCACCTGATTTTTTTTACTTTTTTTGGTAAATTTGGGGTACATTACATATGGTATTAGAGATAAAGGTTACAACACTTGGACCTCAAAACAGGGCCAAATATTTGTTTTGTACATTTATCATGGTTTAAAGAAAAACTAACAAAAATACTTACTGTTACAAACCAAATTTTTTTGTTCTATTGTGATAATGGAAACCTAGAACAAAGAGGAGATCAAAATTGAGGAGAATCCCGAGCAAGGACCTCCTAAAGAGCCTGGGCATAACAGTGAAGGAATTTCAGCTACCCAGGTTTTGGAAACAATGAGGAACCTTATCGTGGAACTACAAGTTTTCAATGAAAATAATGAGAAATTGAAAAAAGGCACACGAAAACAAGCATGAAATAAATGAAGTACTCTTGCGTAGCATAGTAACAAAGAAGATCCCAAAAGACAATGAAAAGGAAGAAGAGGTCAGCAAAAGAGCCTCCAAAAATTATGGTCCTGAAACAGAAAACGAGAACAGTTCTTTCGAAGGCACACCAACAACAAAAAATAAAACAACCACATGAAGGAAGAGGAAACAGGTGGACCACCTGGAGGGTGAATTTAAGAAAATCAAACGTCCACCTTTAATGGAGAATCCAGGATAGGGGAGGAGGTTGAAGCATGGTTACTGGACATAAAAAGGTATTTCTAGATTTATAATTATTCCAGTAACATGAAGGTCATGATGGCCATTGATAACCTGAAAGGACAGGCGAGTATATGGTGGTAGGACCTGAAGTTGGCCAAGGGATTAAAAGAAAATAAGATGGAATGGTCAGATTTCAAGAAATACTTCAAGAAACAGTATTTATCAGAAATTTATTATGAGAGAAAGACCAAAGAATTTTATGAACTAAGACTCAACCAAATGACCATGGATGACCTGATAAACAAATTTCTTGAATTATTAATCTTTGTACCATACATCAGGGAAGAAAAAGTAAAAATCCAACGGTTCCTAAGCTGCTTACCATAGTCCTATAAGGACAAAATTGAATTCGACAACCCCAAAACCTTAAGTGAAGTTTTTATAAAGGCTCGGATGCGCTACGACCAATACAAACAGTGGTCTGAACTTCCCAAGGCTTGGAAAGATAAGAAACATTACATAATGAATCAATGGAAGAAGGGCTTCCAACCAACCCCTTTCCAGAATGCAGCAAATAATTTCCAAAGGAAATATTTTCATTCCAATAACCAGAAAAACCAAGGGGGAGGTAGACCAATTAATCTAGGAACCAAGAAATTTGGGGATAGCCCCAGGAAAACGTTAAAATGCTGGGAGTGTGGAGAACCTCATTTAAGGAGGAATTGTCTACGTTTAACTTCAACAACAAGGACCACAATTTATAACCTGCAAGATGCCTCTATGGTAGGAGATGTGGGAAGGAGCGTATGCAGAATTAATGAAGATGTGGATGGTCGACAAGTTGATCATCAATCCACTATAGTGGAATTTGAAGGTAAAGTTAATAATAATCGTATTTGTATTTTAATTGACCCAGGAGCTACTCTGAGTCATATTACTCCCGGTGTAGTTGATTCAAACAAGATTAAGAAAGTAAAGCATACTAAATCATGGTTAGTACAACTAGCAACAGGGACAAAAAGGAAAGTAACAGATTTCATTTTTGATTGTGAACTCAGTTTAGATGGCCAAAATTCAAAGTTAAATCTGAATATTTTACCGTTAGGGTCGTACGATATAAACATTTGAATGGACTTGTTAGAGAAGAATAAAGTAATTTTGGATTGTTACGAAAAATCACTTACTTACAGAGACAAAAAAAAACACAGTTAGGACAGTACAAGGCATCTGGAAGTCAGTCTCAGTTAGGCATATCTTAGTAATGCAGTTTAAGAAATGCATGAATAAAGGTTGTCATATTTACGCTATTCAAGTGATAAATCTGTTAGAAAAGGAAGATAAACCCAGCCTAGAAGACTTTACCGTCTTACATGAGTTTAGGGATTTATTTGTGAACGAAATACCAGAACTGCCTCCAAGAAGAAAGATAGATTTCTCTATTGATCTGCTGGCTGGATCAGCCCCGATATCTAAGGCACCCTATAGGATGAGTTTACCCGAATTGACAAAACTAAAAATTCAACTACAAGAACTGTTGGACAATGAATACATCAGACCAAGTGTCTCACCTTGGGGAGAACAAGTCCATTTTGTTAAAAGGAAAGACAAAACTTTAAGATTATGTATTGATTATCGACAGTTAAAGAAAATGACTGTTAAAATCAAGTATCCCCTACCCAGAATTAACGATCTGTTTGACCAAGTGGGAGGGGAAAGGATTTTTTCTAAGTTAGATTTAAGATATGTTTATCACCAGGTTAGAATAAAGGATGAAGATATAAGTAAAACAACGTTTAGAACGAGATATGGACATTATGAGTTTATTGTTATTCCGTTTGGTCTCACTAACGCACCAACAACATTTATGTGTTTAATGAATATCATATTCAGTCAATATTTGGATAAGTTTGTTTTGGTATTTATTGACGACATTCTAATGTATTCACAAACTGAAGAAGAACACAAAGAACATCTAAATATAGTATTGCATACCCTAAGAAAACACAATTTGTATGCAAAATTTGACAAATGTGACTTCTACCAAAAGAGAATACAGTACCTAGGACATGTAATATCTGAAGAAGGTATTGCAGTCGACCCAGAGAATATAAGAGCCATCATGGAATGGCCTATCCCTAAGGATGTGGTGGTCATCCGATCATTCATGGGAATTACCAGTTACTACCGCAAATTTATCGAAGGATTCTCTCATCCCTACAAAAAAAAGGGGACCAAGTTTATTTGGTCACAGAAATGTCGGGACAATTTTAATAAGTTAAAAGAACTGTTAACTACCACACCTATTTTAAAGGTAGAAGACCCTGATAAAGACTTTATAGTCTGCGTGGATGCAATCAAATAAGGCTTGGGAGGTGTCCTAACTCAAGAAGAACACGTTATTTGTTATGAGTCACGAAAGTTAAAATAACATGAACGGAACTACGTCACACACGACCTGGAATTAGCAGCTGTAATTCATGCGTTAAAAATGTGGCGACACTATATTATGGGCAAAAAATTTATGTTGTTAAATGATAACAGTGGTGTGTAATTCTTATTCAGTCAACCAGATCTTAACACAAGGAAAAGAAAGTGGCTGACCTTCTTGAGTGAATTCGATTTCGAAGTAAGACACATCAAGGGTAAGGAAAAAAAGTGGCAGATGCCTTAAGTAGAAGAACTCATGGACTGTTTGAGATAAGTATTAGTAGGGAAGAAAGCGACATTGGACAAAGGATAAAATATGTAAGTGGTAATGACGAAAAATACATCAAAACAGTGGCAGATTTGCAAAGTAATGCATAAAATTTGGACATAATAGATCTGAGTTTGGACAAAAATGGGTTGTTAAGATTTAAAAACAGGTTGTACATACCAGATTCTGCTGAATTAAAGCTAACAATTTTGGATGAAGTGCACAAGAAGCCATATTCTGGTCATCCGGGATACCAGAAAATGGTAACAACATTGAGGAAGTTGTTTTATTGGCCTAACATGAAAGGGGAGACAACTGAATACTTATCTAAGAGCCTAGATTTTCAACAGGTGAAGGTTGAACATCAACATCTAGACAACCTACTACAACCTATACGTATACCGGAGTGGAAATGGGAAACTATCTAACTGGACTTTATCATAGGTTTGCCTAAAACTCAAAAGCAAAATGATTCGATTATGGTAGTAATTGATAAACTTAGCAAATCTGCACATTTTATTCCTGTGAAATCTACTTATAAAGCTATTAACATCAATGAAATATTTATGAAGGAAATATTTAGATTTCATGGTATTCCTAAAATGATGATTTCATATAGAGATGTTGAATTTACATCAACGTTTTGGAAATAATTGTTTGCAGGGTTGAATACTAACTTGAATTTCAGCACAAGCTACCATCCCCAAACGGATGGGCAAACTGAACCGACGAACCAGATTGTGGAAGATATGTTACAAATGTACTTAAGGATGAAACCAACTAAGTGGGAGGAATACCTACACTTAGTGGAACTTGCGTACAATAATGGTTATCAGACATCGGCTAAGATGAGCCCCTTCGAAGTACTGTATGGCAGAAAGTGTGCAACTCCGATTAGCTGGGATAACCCAGTTGACAGACTCATTATGGGACCAGAAATGTTCCAGAAAATGGAGAAAACGGTAGGAAAGGTACAACAAAACTTAAAAGAGGCACAGGATAGACAAAAAAATTATGCATATTTGAAAAGAAGACACCCATAATTTCAAGTTGGAGACCATGTGTATTTCAAATTCAAAGCAAGAATAAGTTCATTAAATCTAGGAAACTGTTCAAAGTTGGCACCCGGGTTTTGTGGCCCCTTCGAGATCTTAGCTCAAATTGGACCCGTGGAATATCAACTTGCACTCCTTGCAAATTTAAAATTTCATAATGTATTTCATGTTTCTTTGTTGAAAAAGTATATTCATGATCTTACTCACATCATTGATTGGAACATGGTGTAGGTGGAACCATAAGGCGAGTTCCAAGCAGAACCTTTGCACATTTTGGACATGAAAGAAACAATACTACGGAACAGAGCCATCACCCAGGTAAAAGTGCAATGGAAGCAGTTTAGTTCCAAGGAGGCTACTTGGGAATTGGAGGAAGATTTGCAGAAATCTTATCCAACCCTATTCCGAGAGAGGAATGAACACTGAGGATAGTGTTGTACTAAAGGGGGAGAGGATGTAATATCCCTAAAAATAATTAATTATTAAATTATGTATGCACTTAGGAATACATTTCCGTTTTTGGAAAATTTGTATTTGAAAAATTATTGTCATTTATGGAAAATCCGAATTTGGAATTTGATTATTTGTAATTAATTATTGTGACTGTTGGGCAAAGATTTTATTTTCCCAACCAACTCTTTGATTGTGACACATGTAAAATACAAATATTTTTATATTAATTGCTGAAGGACAAATGGAACAACCAGGTTGAAATCAACTGACCATGACTCCATGAGTGGGGAACAGACTTGAACTACCTCAGGGATGAATTTTACAAGTGGAAAATGAGGAATTTGACAACTAGCATCCCCTAAAAATTAGGGATTTGTAAATCTATGAAAATTCCCAAGGAGGGAAACAAATCTAGGCACAAGATGTTGAGGATATACAACATATGGGAGGAGGCAGGATGTTGTTGAGTATGTTGGAGAGAGGATATCACTTGTTGTTATGAAAATTGTTTCAGTGTGAGGCAAGGTGATTTTTCTGATCTGAAAGGAGGATTGTAGCAAAAGAGGATCATTGGAATTCACCCTTATGGACTCATGGTCAGGCTAGGGGGTGAACATAGCAAGTAGTTTGGATTTTCTGTTCTACGGTTGGGTGGAACTTGGTTGTTCCATTTGTGTTCCATCATCTTATTCATATATGTACATCTACTCGTTTCCTTGTTGAATGTTTGGTTAATTAATAGCTGACAGAATGAAATGGTTATAGGTCAATTTCCTTACAGGTTGACTATATTCACTGAGTAAAGATAAGAAATCTATTGTGAATTTTAATTTCTAATGAAACTGAGTTATGTATATATGCATAGATAGTAATATATGCATATGTTAAACTAGGTAGTAAGAATTTAGAACTATTGGTTCTATTCTGGAAAAATTATAAGTGAATACGTGCTTAAATAGAAGATAATTGTTTGTATTTCCATATATCCATATAAATGTAGTTATGTACATAAATATACATGCAAAATACTGTATCTGTATCTGTATAGGT
>ML788956.1:61433-104941 GCA_009831015.1 Picea engelmannii
TAGTGGAACTTAATTTTTTACACCGAGAGAAGTCTTACGACCCTTAACCAAATTTCTATATTAATTATGTGAGACAGGAATAGAAAAGTATTACAGGATTGTTATTACATGTGTGCATTTAGGAAAGAAAACCTAATTACAAACACATGGAGATTTCCATTTACGATTATACATTGTGAATTTAAAAAAAATAAAAAATCACAGTAAGTCCTGGGAGGTGTATTCTCATCTTTAAGAGTCAATAATTTGGGGATTCATACCATCCTCGCCTATTCACGAATTTTAGGAGATGTATAACATAATACCCAAGATATAATGATATATAGTTTATACATACAAAACATCATAAGAGGATTTAAGAATCACAATGGAAAAACCATAGGAGGATTTAACCTCGGGATTTTCAGGAAATAGGTATGCTGTGAATAACTTAAACAAAAATAAAATCATAAACGATAGGGAGAAGATTGAGGTCATGAAATAACTTCTTGCCAACAAAAACCTTAATATTATTACAGAACTATTCTTGAATCAAGAGGCTAAACTGCCTGTGTAAACTGCAGACAAGTCCCTAATGAAAACCGTGAGTGGAGGGTGGTTACACTCACGGGAAAAAATAGTATTGAAAACCACCACGAGTTAGGGATATAGATTAAAACAGAGCATGGATGGAAATGTATTTAGAGATTAAATGACAGCGAAAAGAATAACCTCAATTGAAAGCCGTAGGGAACAATTACAGAGACAGTCTCAACCATGAATAATATTTTCGAACTACCACACCCATTGCAGGATAGCTTAAGCGATAGAGTTTTCGTGGACTTACCTGGTAGAGGAGGAAACCAGTTGGTCGCACACCCTTTTATTTCCTTACACATGGCATGACCACTCCATGTCATCACTCTTACACATAGAGAAACGTTACAGGGTTTAACGCTGGGCATTTTGCAAAATTCATAGAGCTAAAGGAAAAACGATGTATTAGTTACCCAGGAAGCCTTCACAGTGTAGAGTAATGGCGAAGGGATGTTTCAGGTACTCTATCCATGTGAATAAACTTGCATGGCATGTCCACATTGGACACGAGAACCTAGTAACTAGTACGTTGTAGAACCCTCATAACTATTGACCAGAGAATTGATGTGTTTACATACAGTCTTAGCTTCACATTTAACCTAACTTCCTTAATGATTTTTAGTGCTGAGCCATGTCACTAAGTCGGGTGGAGTTTTCATGCTGGAAAGTAATATTTAGGGTTGGATTTAATGCGCTACTGAGCTTAGGGTTATGACATGTCATGCTTGATGGGATTCCAACCTCTCAGACCCTAATCATCATTATTCAAGAAGCCCTCTCGTTACAACTGGCATACACCAAAACCATTTAGTTACTTTGTTAAAAAATTTAACGAAAAACTGACAAGAATGACCATTGCATGTGTTAGTTAGAATGTGTATCCAGTAAGGGTAAAGATTGTAGTAATGTGTATATATATAGGTGAATAACGTTAAACTTCGTATAAAGCATGTGATAACATATATTTACGATCTCAATGATATAAGATACCTTGTAGGACTATACATGTATAGATATAGGAAATATATCTATATCTACATAGATATGGTAAGGTTTGTATATTCCACGACCCAAACAATCTTGATACATGAGATATAAGAGTATAATAAAGGAGGAAAACTTAATATATGGGATTGTTTGGTGGTAATCTTAAAATGCTAATTTATGGTTTATGAAGTGGAAAGTGTTAAGCTCTCTTTAAAGATAGAGCTTTAGTAAAACATTCTTTTGGACCCCTTTGATAAAAAAATGAACCATGTTAGGATAGGGTTACTATATCCCTTTATGGACACAACAAGACTCTTATAGGTCCACTTCAATATTACAGTTTCATGGATAGTCTAAACACTAGCCTATCAGATTAAAATGTTGAGTGTACTGAAAAATTGTTGCATATACTGAATTATTTTAATAGACATGACTTCAATGAGAAGAAAACTATCTTATTATTAGTTGCTTGTAATTACGAATGGGTATATGTCGTATTCCGACAATGACGATAATAGTTTTAAAACTTGATCAAGTATAGTAGAATAAAGGAGTTTCAATGCACTTGATTTTTTTTTTATTTGGTAAATTTGGGGTACATTACATTTGAGGAGTGAGGGTGTGTTGGCCACACTCATCGTAGATGTTGAGTTGAGTAGAGGTGACTTGAAAAAAGGAGGTGATTTGAGGAATTTCCTTCATTTGGAATATTGTGCAGACATGCAAATTGCAGCATGAAGAAATTACTTGGGCATGTACATTTCTCTTTCTTTGGGAAGCATGGTTGAGGGTGAATCCTAACCATTCAAAGGCATAGAGAGGTAGACGCAAAAAAAAGGACAGGTGATGAAGTAATGAGGCCAACGAAGTTTGGACATGCAGTTCTCAATGCAAAGATTGGATAATTGTACCATGAGGTGGATAGTCGAGTGAAGTTTCCGTAGAAGACATTGTTTCAGGGTGACTTCATAATGCAACAAGGTGAGGGGAGACCTTAACTTGAATTGAGGGTTATGCAGATGGACCAAATCGATAAAGGAAGTGACCAGCTTGTGCATGAGGGTGTGCAGTCTCAAGGAGTGTGACAATTGGACTAGGCATTCAACTAGTTCATGACTTGGTTGAGAGAAACAACATGACAAGGGGGTCAAGAGTGAAGACATGCCAATAGGTTCAAATTCCAACACTTAGACATTGTGGAGGATCTCCTTGACGAATATCTGATGATTGTAGAAACAATGATGTAAGAGTGGACACTTTCCTTAGTCTTTGGATTTGGAAAGAGTGACGAATATGAAAAAAAAAATACTAAGTTTAGACACGAGGAAGTGCATTCTCATGAATTGGGTGGACAGTTGGACTAACTACCCAATCAGTCCAAGGCATGGGGGGAATTCAGTGTGCGGAGACATAGCAAATTTGGTTGAAGTATAGGGCAACAACAAGATCACAAGAGTTCAACACTTAGGTGAAATTTTGAATTGAAGTGGGAAACAATCACTTGTAGCAGGAAGTGACAACAATAATGGAACCGAAGAACAAAAATGATACAACATCGCGATCAATTGTGTAGATTTGGGTGAAGTACAGTTTGGTTTGTGTAAACTTGGGGTTTCCACTTCACAAGGAAAATTGGGGTTTCTAGTTGACGCGAAACTTGGGGTTTCCAACAAACTTAGTTGTGGAAAGAGCATAAGTTCGGGTGGAGATTTGGAGATCGCATATATTTTGGATGTTGTCGAGGATGGAAATGAATTGAGGTGGGGGAGGATGTAAGTTCTTTGGCTAAAATGGCATGAAGACCCTTGCCCAAGTCCTCAAGGAGACATAACTTGGGGTTGCTATGGCACCCAAGTGTTTCACTAGTTGGGAAAATGGGTGCCTTGGGCATGTGGATGCGCCAAGGGGCTTGCCCAAGTGTGACGTTTGGAGTCTGTATAAGAGAACAAGGAAACACAACCAAGGAATGCATATTTGAATACAATGAGAGTAAGATCAACTCTGTGATTCTGATGCAGACTTAGATGAAGAGGGGCAAACTCCCTCAAGGATCCATGTAACACCCTGTTTCCCCTAATCTGTAAAAATAACTATACTAGCCAAGTATTGTGGCAAACTTAGAAATGTGAATGTGTGATGTGAATGGACCTTGTGAAAAAGGTCAATGGATGTGAATAATATTATGAATATATATTGCAGGACTGTTGAGAGGGGATGTATTGAAAAAGAGACCACGATGGTTGGAGAAAGGTGGTGGAAGGCACCTGGAAAGGTGGCGTTAACTTCCATCGAAACCAATACCGTATTTGGACTTCACTGGATCGAAGAACCAAGAGCGTCTTGCTGGCCCCGAATTAAATGACTCACCAGGTTGGTAGGTAAAGGGATCCTCATGAGTAATGAGGGATGGGGGTGAACCGCCCATCCATAGAGTCCTCAGACCTGACCACCGCAAGGAAGGTCGTGCCACATGCAACCTTGCCGAAAGGAGAAAAAGGTAGGAAGAGTGTGCGATAATGGGCAGATGTGAGGGAAAGAAGAAGGAGAACTCTGGAAAAAATACAGAGTGAGTGATAGCAGAGAAGAAGGAGAGTAACCTTCATTCTCGGTCACTGGAAAACAGAGACCCAGTCTCGCAACATCGTGGTCTCAACTCGGGGGTGGCTAGTGGTAAATCCGTTGGGAGTCGTTGAGCCTACGGTTGGGTGGAAACAAGCACCCCTCTCAGCAGTTGCAATCACATTTGGTGTTATTTCTGATAAGTTCTTTACATCTTGCATCTTGAAATTTATATGCTGACATGTATGCTCCTAGTCTGTGCAGTTTATGAATGGTTTGAGTATAAGATTGTCTGTGTGGTGCTTTGATCAGAAATGGTGGTTGCATTTTTTTATTGGAAGGACCATGTATGGCTTATGTTGGTAGATAGTTTTGTACATATATATACGCATATTGAATTAATCTAGACTTCAAGTCTTCTTTTGGGAAATCTATGCCCTTATTCATCCCCAAGAATACCCGGAATAGATCTCTCCACACATATACCCTTCTTGGAAAGCTTACCAAGAACCTGGAAAAGGATTTGAAGGCACAAGTCTTAGTAACCCTGTATATGGAAGAATGATCCTCTTGAAATCCCAAAATGGTAGCGTAGGGATAAGTAACGATCGACAGACGAGATCCGATCAGAAGTTCTGTGGTCAATCACGACCGTTAGATTGGAGGAAGAAACGAGGGCATTAAATTCCTTACCCCTTTTCCTTTATCTTCGTGAGTAGTGAAGAAATCAGGACCGTAGATCGCCAAGGTCCATGGGAGTATCTGGACCATTGGTTTTTCCACGTCTAGGGAGCAGCGAGAGAGTGCACAACGCGGGGCAGATCTGAACCGTCAGATCTTAGTTAGAAAACCCGACAGCCGTTGGATATGTCAAGAGATGCATGAGGGTTAAGCCCTCGTGAAAAGAGATGAAAGTCCTGAAAGAGGAGTTGGTATCGGGGCTTTGGACTTCAGGATTTCGGAAGTCCTGATGACGAGAGATCAGGAAACTCCATGGTGGAAGTCTCGAAATAGATCTAGATCGTCCAATTAAGGGAGACCCTGTGTCGTGAGATCACCCATTTCGGGGATTCGGACACTGAGAAACAAAATATGAAGGTGAGCATTTTGACCTCACACTTGGCGAAGTCCCGAAACAATCTAGATCGTCCATCCATGGAGGATACGTGGCAGAGAATCGAGAGCCCATCGGTATTTTGGATACCAGGGATTCAAATTAACAGAGGATTTGTGTCACTGGGGGTCGCAAGTTGCGAAATCGCGAAACGACGAGGATCGTCCATCTGAGGGAGAACACGTGGCAGCAATCCAGGATTTTAGGAGAGTCCCGAAAGGAAGAGTCCATCAGGATTTCACAAATCAGGAATTTGGGAGTCCCGTTGACAAGAGGTCGGGCTCTTGTATTCATAAATTTTGAAAGAAAGAGGACGAAGGTCTTATGAGGAGTGGTCACCTGGATCAGGGCATAGCCAGGAGGGCTAATGTGACAAAGGCCATTTTGGGAAATCAGAAATCGGGAATCCGAGAGTCTCATTGACAAGAGGTCAGGCTCTCGTATTGATAAGTCCCGAAGGGAATAAGACTGTGGTCTTATGAGAAGTGGTCATATGGACCAAGGCATACCCCTAGGGGGATAATTGTTGATCGAAGCCTCTTCGGCATTTCGGGGTTTACAGAGTCGAAAGACTCGACTCGCTTATACCGCTGAGTCGCAAAATGCGAAAAAGGCGCCTAGTTGTTTGGCCTGTGATCATGATCAACGATCACACGGAGGTGGGAAAAAAGGAAGAACTAGCCTGTGCTAAGCCCTGTAGGATTTCGTGGATTCTGTCCCTCGAGAAAAGGCGAAACATTTATTATGTCGTACTGGGTGTGTGACAAATTGGTATCAGAGCATGGTTACAACACTCGGCCTGCTTGGGCTCATGAACGAGTTGCGCAGAAGCTCCATTTGTAACACTCTTAAAAAGAGTAACCGCCTGTCTTAACCTTCCTAATCAAAAGACAAAGTTAAGAATGAAAAAAAAAAAAACCTATTGTGTGTGTACATGTGAAAGTATGAATTATGTACTAGTTATAAATGAATATAAACATTGACTAACAACCAACGTTTTTATTTTGCACACAAAGAGGAAGATTAACCCTGGGAAATTATCAACGCATAATATGGTGACTCACCATGAAGTGGAAGAGGGCTCCCATAATAGAGACGAAGAGTCTGACGAAAGGAGGGCAGTAGGGACCCCTCCAGATCTAGCCGAGACTGTGAGGAGTCTCATGGTCGAATTACAAAGCTGCAAGGCTGACAATGAAAGGATGATGAAAGAACAAGAAAAGCAAACATAAATTAATGTAGTTTTACTATAGAGTTTATCCGATCTACAAAGACAAATGCAACATGAACCTGAAACTTAGAAACATGGTCATATCAGTGGCCACATTGAGAGGATCACCTCGAAGAAGGTCCACCCCAGAGGTAAAGGACAAGTGTCAGATGATTCCTTTGAAAAGGAATTTGGCAATTCAGAAGGCTCTTCTAGCAGCAGAACTAGTTCCTATTCTCGAAGGAAACAGAAGAAGAAAAAGTCTTCCAAAGGTCATAAATTTGAAGAATTCAGAAAAGTCAAACCACCCTCCTTCGATAGTGAAATAAAGAAGGGAGAGGAAGTAGAGGCCTGGATGCTTGGACTAAAGAAGTATTTCAGAGTCCATGACTTCTCAGAAAATATGAAGGCCCGAGTGGCCACCTTTAACTTGAAAGGAAAGGCTTCCATTTGGTGGGAAGACCTTAAGAATGTGAAAGGGGTTCGCGAAGAGGACCCGTGTTGGGAATGGTTTGAGAAATACTTCCGAAAGAAGTATCCGTCGGAAAAATATTTCAACGAAAAGACTAAAGAGTTTTATGAACTCAAACTGGGACACCTCACTATAGAAGAATATGTCAACAAATTCCTCAATTTGTTGAGGTATGTACCCTATATCAAGATGAAAAAGGCAAAGGTGCAACGCTTCATCAGAGGACTACCTAAGGACTATCAGAATAGAATTGAATTTGATGAGCCAAAGACTCTAGAAGGCACTATCCAAAGGCAACCTATTGTCATGAACAGTTTGGGCATCGAGCAGAACCTCGCGAAGGATGGAAACAAAAGAATAGTTCAAGATTTCAGAAAAAAAAGAATTAAATCCCTAGGATTTAAAAACTATAAGAAGAACCCAAGAATGAGCTTTCCAGCCCAGAGTATGCACCAGTAAAATTTTCCCTCCTTGAGTGGAAATAAAACTTCTGGACCCATATCAGTGAAGACTGATAACCCAAAGAGAGAACCTTTGAAATGTTGGGGTTGCGGGGAAGAACATCTATTGAGAGACTGTCCACACCGACAACAGAATAGTCGGAGGATTTATAACATCCAGGAAACTACCACCATCAATGATGTGGCCAGGAGGGTGCCACAAAATTATGCAGCCTTGGATAATAACCAAGCCGACCACCAAGCTTCAGTAGTGGAAATAGAAGGTACAATTTCCAACCATCTAGTGTTTGTTTTAATTGACCCTGGTTCAAATTTGAGTTATATAGCCCCTAAAGCTGTTGATAAGTGTAAACTACAGCCACAAAAACATACCAAGCCATGGTTGGTACAGTTAGACACTGGCACCAAAAGAAGGGTAGCAAAGGTTATACCAGCCTGCCAATTGATGTTGGGTAGATTCCCCACCCAAACAACCCTTAACTTATTACCCGTGGGATCGTATGATTTGTTGATTGGTATGGACTGGCTAGCTTCCCATAAAGCCAGATTGTATTGTTACCATAAAACCTTAGAATGTGTAAGTAAAGAAGGGAAAAAGATGACCCTTCAAGAGATCCAAAAACCTATCTCGGTGAGACAAATATCATCTTTGCAAATGAGAAAGTATTTCCGAAAGGGATGTTCCCTCTATGCAATACAAGTGTTGAAAACAATCAATGGTGACAAACCAATCCCTGACGATCACCCTATCCTGAGAGAATACAGAGATGTATTTCCGGAAGAGGTACCGGGTCTACCTCCGAGAAGGGACATAGACTTCTTGATAGAACTTGGACCAGGAGCAGTACCGGTGTCTAGGACACCCTTCCAGATGAGTACACCCGAGTTAGTTGAACTCAAGTTGCAATTAAAAGAAATGATGGATAAGGGATATATTCGGCCCAGTGTGTCTCCATGGGGAGCACCAGTCCTATTCGTGAAAAATAAGGACGATACCCTTAAACTGTGTATAGATTATAGGCAACTCAATAAGGTAACCATAAAGAACAAGTACCCCTTGCCCAGGATCGATGACCTGTTCGATCAATTGGGGGTGCGTCTATTTTCTCAAATATTGATTTGAGGTAGGGATACCATCAAGTCTGAATCAAGGGTGAAGACATCCATAAAACTGCCTTCCGAACGAGGTATGGTTACTATGAGTTTGTGGTGGTGCCATTTGGGTTGACCAATGCCCCTGCCACGTTTATGTGCCTGATGAACAATGTACTCAGGAAATTCCTAGACAAATTTGTGCTTGTTTTTATTGATGATATATTAATTTACTCCAAGAACAGAAAAGAGCATGAAGAGAATCTTAGACTTGTGCTGCAAGTGCTAAGAGAACATCATCTCCATGCCAAATTAAGAAAATGTGAATTCTTCTAGAAGAAAATACATTACTTAGGCCATGTTCTCTCTGAAGAAGGAGTAGTGGTAGACCCTGAAAAAATCAGGTCTATCATGCAATGGCCTACCCCAAAGGATGTTTCGAACATCAGATCCTTTATGGGATTAGTAGGATACTATAGGATATTTATAAAAGGATTCTCCAAGATTGGTTGTCCAATCATTGCCCTCCAGAAGAAGGGGACAAAATTCCTGTGGACACAGAAATGTGAAGAAAGATTTCAAACCCTGAAACATCTACTGACCCATGCACCCATGCTGAAGATCGTCGATCCAGAAGCTGACTTCGTCGTTTGCACACATGCTTGTAAGGAAGGGCTCGGAGGAGTCCTTATGCAGGAAGGAAGTGTGATCTGCTATGTGTTAGAAAAATAGGACCGTGGAGCAATAAAAATGAAACAAATGCGGAAACAAAACACATAATATACACAATACAAGAGAGACATAGATTTACGTGGTTCACCCAGTGTGGGCTACGTCCACCAGAGAAATTGCCAAGTCCTTTCTTTATTATTATCCAACAAAATGAAGGGATACAACCTACAAAAAAACCCGTTGTAACTTCCTCTTCTTTCTCTCACAGTCTCCTCTCTCAGAATACAATACTCGCCAACCTCCATAGCCGCAATACATTTCCCTCATAAAAGAGGGATGCCTTCTAGGGCAAAAAACCCTAACATAATCTCTATCTTTAGATCTGTGACCTTATAATGAACGGTCCATATTTACAATGAAATTACAATATACTTTTACAAGGCAATTTTTGCTTCGGGGGCTTCGCCCCCGAACCCCCAGCCAGGGGGATAACCCCCCCAGACCCCACAGAGGGGGTACCCCCCTTTGTACTCCCCCGAGTGGAATAGTGTACATACTTCTGGGGTGTAAATACTTCATGGGGTATAAACACAGCTGAAAGTAAAAAACCTATAAATCAGGAAGATAATCAGGCTCCACAATCAACACTATGAATCCCAAAATTTGAACAAGCATGAAGTCAACTATGTGACCCATGATCTAGAGCTGGATGCCATAGTGCATGCCTTTAAAATGTGCATGCATTACCTCTTGGGAAGAAAATTTGTACTTATGACAGATCACTGTGGATTGCGATACCTGTTTGATCAACCAAAGCTCAATGCGAGACAAGCTAGGTGGATGGCCCTCCTTAACAAGTTTGATTTCAAAATCAAACACATTAAAGGAAAGGAAAATAGGGTGGCCGATGCCCTTAGCAGAAGTATGAAAACAATTCACCTGGCAGCGGTGAGCACTTGTGAGTCAGATGTCAAGGAAAGAATAAAAAATGCACAAGAAACAGATCCCTTCGTCCAGACCATGACCATGTACCTACAGCAAGAAACTACCAGAGTAAAATATGAAGGCTACCAGATGACCGAAGGAGGCCTGCTCACTTACAGAAGAAGATTTTATATTCTAGATTGTGACGACTTGAAGAGGTTCATACTGGATGAACTACATAAAAGACCTTATTCTGTTCATCCGAGATACCAGAAGATGAGCACGGCCACCAGGAAACAAATCTATTGGCCTGGAATGAAGAAAAACATAGCCGAGTACTTGGCCAAATGCATAGAGTGCCAACAGGTTAAAGCAGAACATCGACACCCAGCAAGATTATTACAACCTCTACCAATCCCAGAATGGAAATGGGAAACCATCTCCATGGATTTCATCACCGTATTACCAACATCGACCAAACAGAACGATGTCATTATGGCAGTGGTGGATAAATTGAGCAAGTCTGCCCATTTCATCCCTGTCAAATCCACTTGCAAAGTAATCGATATCGTCAAGGTATTCATGAAAGAGATATTCAGACTGCATGGTATGCCGAAAGAGATCGTGTCTGACAGAGACATGGAATTTACTTCTAACTTTTGGAAATCACTGATGGCTGGCTTAGAAACCAAATTGTTGTTTAGCACCGCCTATCACCCTCAAACCGACAGACAAACAGAAAGAATGAACCAAATACTTGAAGACATGCTAAGAATGCATGTAATGCATCAACCCAAGAAGTGGGAAGACTACCTGCCACTAGTAGAATTCGCCTACAACAACAGCTACCAAGCATCCTTAAAGATGAGTCCCTTCAAAGTCCTCTATGGTAGACAGTGTAACACTCCAGACAGCTGGAGTAATCCCGTAAACATAATTTCTTTTGGACCCAACATGTTGAAAGAAATGGAACAACAGGTGACTCAAATAAAACATAACCTGAAGGTCACTCAGAACCGACAGAAAATTTATGTCGACCAAAAGATAACTCCAAGAGAGTTCAAAACGGGAGACCATGTATATCTCAGAGTTAGACCCATGAAGAGTTCTCTGAAAATGGGAGCTTGTGCCAAGTTGGCACCTCGGTATTGTGGACCCTTTGAGGTTCTAGATAGAGTGGGACATGTAGCATATAGGCTAGCACTTCCTCCCACAGTCAAAGCACATAATGTTTTCCATGTCTCATTATTGAAGAAATATGTACATGATGCTAACCATATAATTGATTGGTCTTTGATTCAGGTGGAACCGGAGGGATAATTTCTACCAGAACCTCAATGCATACTGGACAGAAAGGAAACCTCGCTCCGGAACCGAACCATTGCATAGGTCAAGGTGCAGTGGAAACATTTTGGCCTAGATGAGGCTACATGGGAAATGGAGGATGCCATGAAACGAGCATATTCGATTTTGTTTACACCTGTACATGCATGTCAAGTTGATATATAGAACATCGAGGACGATGTTCCTTTAAGGGGGAGGGAATTGTAACACCCTGTTTCCCCCAGTCTGTAAAAATAACTATACTGGCCAAGTATTGTGGAAAACTCAGAAATGTGAATGTGTGATGTGAATGGACCTTGTGAAAAAGTTCAATGGATGTGAATAATATTATGAATATATATTGCAGGACTGTTGAGAGGGGATGTGCTGAAAAAGAGACCACGATGGCTGGAGAAAGGTGGTGGAAGGAACCTGGAAAGGTGGCGTTAACTTCCACCGAAACCAATACTGTATTTGGACTTCACTGGCCCGGAGAACCAAGAGAGGCTCGCTGGCCCCAAATTAAATGACTCGCCAGGTTGGTAGTTAAAGGGATCCTCATGAGTAATGAGGGATGGGGGTGAACCGTCGATTCGTAAAGTCCTCAAACCTGACCACCGGAAGGAAGGTCGTGCCACATTCAACGTCGTCGAAAGGAGAAAAAGGTAGGAAGAGTGTGCGATCACGGGCAGATGCGAGGGAAAGAAGAAGGAGAACTCTGGAAAAAATACAGAGTGAGTGATAGTGGAGAAGAAGGAGAGTAACCTTCGTTCTCAGTCACTGGAAAATAGAGACTCAGTCTTGCAACATCGTGGTCTCAGCTCAGGGGTGGCTAGTGGTAAATCCGTTGGGAGTTGTTGAGCCTACGGTTGGGTGGAAACGAACACCCCTCTCAGCAGTTGCAATCACATCTGGTGTTATTTATGATAAGTGCTTTACATCTTGCATCTTGAAATTTATATGCTGACATGTATGCTCACAGTCTGTGCAGTTTATGAATGGTTTGAGTATAAGACTGCATGTGTGGTGTTTTGATCAGAAATGGTGGTTGCATGCTTTTATTGGAAGGACCGCGTATGGATTATGTTGATAGATAGATTTGTACATATATATACGCATATTGAATTAATTTGGACTTCAAGTCTGCTTTTGGGAAATCTATGCCCTTATTCGTCCCCAAGAATACTCATAATAGATCTCCCCACAGAGATACCCTTCTTGGAAATCTTACCAAGAACCTGGAAAAGGATTTGAAGGCGCAAGTCTTAATAACCCTGTATGAGGAAGAATGATCCTCTTGAAATCCTGAAATGGCATCGTAGGGATAAGTAATGATCGACAGATGAGATTCTGTCGGAAGTTCTGTGGTCATTCACGATCGTTAGATTGGAGGAAGAAACGAGGGCGTTAAATGCCTTACCCCTTTTCCTTTATCTTCGTGAGTAGCGAAGAAATCGGGACCGTAGATCCCCAAGGTCCATGGGAGTATCTGGACCGTTGGTTTTTCCATGTCCAGGGAGCAGTGGGAGAGTACATAGCGCGGGATAGATCTGAATCGTCAGATATTATTTAGAAAACCCGACAGTCATTGGATCTATCAGGAGATGCATGAGGGTTAAGCCCTCGTGAATAGAGGCAAAAGTCCCGAAAGAGGAGTTTGTATCGGGGCTTCAGACTTCGGGATTTCGGAAGTCTTGATGACGAGAGATCGGGACACTCCATGGTGGAAGTCCTGAAATAGATCTGGATCATCCAATTAAGGGAGTCCATGTGTCATGACATCACCCATTTTGGGGATTCGAACATCGAGAAACAAAAGAGGAAGGTGATCATTTTGACCTCACACTTGGCGAAGTCCTGAAACAATCTGGATCATCCATCCGTGGAGGATACATGGTAGAGAATCTAGAGCCCATCGACATTTTGGATACCAAGGATTCAAATTGATAGAGGATTTGTGTCACTGGGGGTCACAAGTTGCGAAATCGCAAAACGACGAGGACCGTCCATCTGAGGGAGGACATGTGGCAGCAATCCAGGATTTCAAGAGAGTCCCAAAAGGAAGAGTCCATCGGGATTTCGCAAATCGAGAATTCGGGAGTCCCTTTGACAAGAGGT
Source organism: Picea engelmannii (assembly GCA_009831015.1). Lineage (NCBI taxonomy): Eukaryota > Viridiplantae > Streptophyta > Pinopsida > Pinales > Pinaceae > Picea > Picea engelmannii. Next base: position 74,942 of record ML788956.1, read on the forward strand.
CGGGCTCTTGTATTCATAAATTTCGAAAGAAAGAGGATGGAGGTCTTATGAGGAGTGGTCACATGGATCAGGGCATAGCCAGGAGGGCTAATGTGACAAAGGCCATTTTGGGAAATAAAAAATTAGGAATTCGGGAGTCCCATTGACAAGAGGTCGAGCTCTCGTATTGATAAGTCCCGAAGGGAATAAGACTGTGGTCTTATGAGAAGTGGTCATATGGACCAAGGCATATCCCCAGGGGGCTAATTATTGATCGAAGCCTCTTCGACATTTCGGGGTTTACAGAGTCGAAAGACTTGACTCACTTATACCGCTGAGTCGCGAAATGCGAAAAGGCGCCTGGTTGTTTGGCCTATGATCATGGTCAACGATCACACAGAGGTGGGAAAAAGGGAAGAACTATCCTGCGCTAAGCCCTATAGGATTTCGGGGATTATGTCCCTCGAGAAAAGGCGAAAAATTTATTATGCCATATTGGGTGTGTGACAAATTGGTATCAGAGCATGGTTACAACACTCAGACTTCTTGGGCTCATGAACGAGTTGCGCAAAATATCCGTTTGGAACACTCTTAAAAAGAGTAACCCCCTGTCTTAACCTTCCTAATCAAAAGAGGAAGTTAAGAATGAAAAAAAAAAAAAAACCCTATTGTGTGTGTACATGTGAAAATATGAATTATGTACTGGTTATAAATGAATATAAACATTGACTAACAACCAACGTTTTTCTTTTGCACACAAAGTGGAAGATTAACCACGAGAAATTATCAACGCATAATATGGTGACTCACCATGAAGTGGGAGAGGGCTCCCACAATAGAGACGAAGAGTCTGACGAAAGGAGGGCAGTAGGGACCCCTCCAGATCTAGCCAAGATTGTGAGGAGTCTCATGGTTGAATTACAAAGCTGCAAGGCTGACAATGAAAGGATGATGAAAGAACAAGAAAAGCAAACAGAAATTAACGCAGTTTTACTGCAGAGTTTATCCGATCTAAAAACATGGTCATATCAGTGGCCACACTTAGAGGAGCACCTTGAAAAAGGTCCATCCCAGAGGTAAATGACAAGTGTCGGATGATTCCTCTGAAAAGGAATCTGGCAATTCAGAAGGCTCTTCTAGCAGCAAAACCAGTTCCTATTCCCGAAGGAAACAGAAGAAGCAAAAGTCTTCCAAAGGTTGTAAATTTGAATAATTCAGAAAAGACAAACCACCCTCCTTCGATGGTGAAATAAAGAAGGGAGAGGAAGCAGAGGCCTGGCTGCTTGGACTAAAGAAGTATTTCAGAGTCCATGACTTCTCAGAAAATATGAAGGCCCGAGTGGCCACCTTCAACTTGAACGGAAAGGCTTCCATTTGGTGGGAAGACCTTAAAAATGTGAAAGGGGTTCGCGAAGAGGACATGTCTTGGGAACGGTTTGAGAAATACTTCCGAAAGAAGTATCTGTCAGAAAAATATTTCGATGAAAAGACTAAAGAGTTTTATGAACTCAAACTGGGACAACTCACTATAGAAGAATATGTCAACAAATTCCTCGATTTGTTGAGGTATGTAAACTATATCAAGATGGAAAAGGCAAAGGTGTGATGCTTCATTAGTGGACTACCTAAGGACTATAGGAATAGAATTGAATTTGATGAGCCAAAGACTCTAGAAGGCACTATTCGAATGACAACCTATTGTCATGAACAGTTTGGGCATCGAGCAGAACCTCGTGAAGGATGGAAACATAAGAATAGTTCAAGATTTCAGAAAAAGGGAATTAAATCCCTAGGATTTAAGAACTATAAGAAGAACCCAAGAATGAGCTTTCCAGCCTAGAGTATGCACCAGTAGAATTGTCCCTCCTTGAGTGGAAATAAAACTTCTGGACCCATATCAGTGAAGACTGATAACCCAAAGAGAGAACCTTTGAAATGTTGGGGTTGCGGGGAAGAAAATCTATTGAGACACTGTCTACATCGACAACAGAATAGTCGGAGGATTTATAACATCCAGGAAACTACCACCACCAATGATGTGGCCAGGTGTGTGCCACAAATTTATGCAGCCTTGGATAATAACCAAGCCGACCACCAAGCTTCAGTAGTGGAAATAGAAGGTACGATTTCCAACCATCTAGTGTCTGTTTTAATTGACCTTGGTTCAAATTTGAGTTATATAGCCCCTAAAGTTGTTGATAAGTGTAAACTACAGCCACAAAAACATACCAAGCCATGCTTGGTACAGTTAGCCACTGGAACCAAAAGAAGGGTAGCAGAGGTTATACCAGCGTGCCAATTGATGTTGGGTAGATTCCCCACCCAAACAACCCTTAACTTATTACCCGTGGTATCATATGATTTGTTGATTGGTATGGACTGGCTAGCTTCCCATAAAGCCAGATTGGATTGTTACCATAAAATCTTAGAATGTGTAAGTAAAGAAGGGAAAAAGATGACCCTTCAAGGGATCCAAAAACCTGTCTCGGTGAGACAAATATCAGCTCTGCAAATGAGAAAGTATTGCTGAAAGGGTTGTTCCCTCTATGCAATACAAGTGTTGAAAACAATCAAAGGTGACAAACCAAGCCCCGACAATCACCATATCTTGAGAGAATACATAGATGTATTTCTGGAAGAGGTACCAGGTCTACCTCCGAGAAGGGACATAGAATTCTCGATAGAACTTGCACCAGGAGCGGTGCCGGTGTCTAGGACACCCTACCGGATGAGTACACCCGAGTTAGTTGAACTCAAGTTGCAATTAAAAGAAATGATGGATAAGGGCTATATTTGGCCCAGTGTGTCTCCATGGGGAGCACCAGTCTTGTTCGTGAAAAAGAAGGACGGTACCCTTAGACAGTGTATAGATTATAGGAAACTCAATAAGGTAACCATAAATAACAAGTATCCCTTGCCCAGGATCGATGACTTGTTCGATCAATTGGGGGGTGTGTCTATTTTCTCAGAGATTGATTTGAGGTCGGGATACCATCAAGTCCGAATCAAGGGTGAAGACATCCATAAAACTGCCTTCCGAACGAGGTATGGTCACTATGAGTTTGTGGTGGTGCCATTTGGGTTGACCAATGCCCCTACCACTTTTATGTGCCTAATGAACAATGTACTCAGCAAATTCCTAGACAAATTTGTGCTTGTTTTTATTGACGATATATTAATTTAGTCCAAGAACAGAAAAGAGCATGAAGAGCATCTTAGACTTGTGCTGCAAGTGCTAAGAGAACATCAACTCTATGCCAAATTCAACAAATGTGAATTCTTCTAGAAGCAAATACATTACTTAGGCCATGTTCTCTTCGAAGAAGGAGTAGCGATAGACCCTGACAAAATCAAGTCTATCATGGAATGGCCTACCCCAAAGGATGTTTCGAACATCATATCCTTTATGGGATTAGCAGGATACTATAGGAGATTTATAAAAGGATTCTCCAAGATTGGTTGTCCAATCACTGCCCTCCAGAAGAAGGGGAAAAAATTCCTGTGGACACATAAATGTGAAGAAAGATTTCAAACCCTGAAACATCTACTGACCCATGCACCCGTGCTGAAGATCGTTGATCTAGAAGCTGACTTCCTCATGTACACAGATGGCTGTAAGGAAGGGCTCAGAGGAGTCCTTATGCAGGAAGGAAGTGTGATCTGTTATGAATCCTGAAAATTGAACGAGCATGAAGTCAACTATGTGACCCATGATCTAGAGCTGGCTGCCATAGTGCATGCCTTGAAAATGTGGAGGCATTACCTCCCGGGAAGATTTTTTTTACTTATGACAGATCACTGTGGATTGCGATACCTGTTTGATCAACCAAATCTCAATGTGATACAAGCTAGGTGGATGGCCCTCCTTAGCGAGTTTGATTTCAAAATAAAACACATTAAAGGAAAGGAAAATAGGGTGGTCGATGCCCTTAGCAGAAGTATGAAAACAATTCACCTGGCAGCGGTGAGCACTTGCGAGTCAGATGTCAAGGAAAGAATAAAAAATGCACAAGAAACAGATCCCTTCGTTCAAACCGTGATCATGTACCTACAACAAGAAACCGCCAGAGTAAAATATGACGGCTACCAGATGACCGAAGGATGCCTGCTCACTTACAGAAGCTGATTTTATATTCCAGATTGTGACGACTTGAAGAGATTCATACTGGATGAACTACATAAAATACCCTATTCTGTTCATCCGGGATACCAGAAGATGATCACAACCACCAAGAAACAATTCTATTGGCCTGGAATGAAGAAAAACGTAGCCGAGTACTTGGCCAAATGCATAGAGTGCCAACAGGTTAAAGCAGAACATCGACACCCAACAAGATTATTACAACCTCTACCAATCCCAGAATGGAAATGGAAACCATCTCCATGGATTTCATCACCGGATTACCAACATCGACCAAACAGAACGATGCCATTATGGTAGTGGCGGATAAATTGAGCAAGTCTGCCCATTTCATCCCTGTCAAATCCACTTGTAAAGCAATCGATATCACCCAGGTATTCATGCAGGAGATATTCAGACTGCATGGTATGTCGAAAGAGATCGTGTCTATCAGAGACACGAAATTTACTTCTAACTTTTGGAAATCATTGATGGCTGGCTTAGAAACCAAATTGTTGTTTAGCACCGCCTATCACCCTCAAACCGACGGACAAATAGAAAGATTGAACCAAATACTTGAATACATGCTAAGAATGCATGTAATGCATCAACCCAAGAAGTGGGAAGACTACCTACCACTGGTAGAATTCGCCTACAACAACGACTACCAAACATCGTTAAAGATGAGTCCCTTCGAAGTCCTCTATGGTAGACCGTGTAACACTCCAGTCAGCTGGAGTAATCCCGTAAACATAATTTATTTTGGACCCGACATGTTGAAAGAAATGGAATAGCAGGTGACTCAGATAAAACATAACCTGAAGGTCGCTCAGAACCGACAGAAAAGTTATTCCGACCAAAAGAGAACTCCAAGAGAGTTCAAAACGGGAGACCATGTATATCTCAGAGTTAGACCCATGAAGAGTTCTCTGAAAAAAGGAGCTTGTGCCAAGTTGGCACCTCAGTATTTTGGACCCTTTGAGGTTCTAGATAGAGTGGGACCTGTAGCCTATAGGTTAGCACTTCCTCCCACAGTCAAAGCACATAATGTTTTCCATGTCTCATTATTGAAGAAATATGTACATGATGCTAACCATATAATTGATTGGTCTGTGATTCAAGTGGAACTAGAGGGAAAATTTCTACTAGAACCTCAATGCATACAGGACATAAAGGAAACCCCGCTCTGGAACCGAACCATTGCACAGGTCAAGGTGCAGTGGAAACATTTTGGCCCGGATGAGGCTACATGGGAAATGAATGATGCCATGAAACGAGCATATTCGATTTTGTTTACACCTGTACATGCATGTCAAGTTGATAGATAGAACATCGAGGATGATGTTCCTTTAAGGGGGAGGGAATTGTAACACCCTTTTTCCCCCAGTCTGTAAAAATAACTATACTAGCCAAGTATTGTGGCAAACTCAAAAATGTGAATGTGTGATGGACCTTGTGAAAAAGGTCAATGGATGTGAATAATATTATGAATATATATTATAGGAATGCTTAGAGGGGATGTGCTGAAAAAGAGACCACGATGGATGGGGAAAGGTGGTGGAAGGCACCTGGAAAGGTGGCGTTAAATTCCATCGAAACCAATACCGTATTTGGACTTCACTGGCCCGGAGAACCAAGAGCGGTTCACTGGCCCCAAATTAAATGACTCACCAGGTTGGTAGGTAAAGGGATCCTCATGAGTAATGAGAGATGGGGGTGAACCGCCCATCCGTAGAGTCCTCAGACCTGACCACCGCGAGGAATGTTGTGCCACATGCAACCTCGCCGAAAAGAGAAAAAGGAAAGAAGAGTGTGCGATCACAGACAAACGCGAGGGAAAGAAGAAGGAGAACTCTGGAAAAAATACAGAGTGAGTGATAGCGGAGAAGAAGGAGAGTAACCTTCATTCTCATTCACTGGAAAACAGAGACTCAGTCTCACAGCATCGTGGTCTTGGCTCGGGGGTGGCTAGTGGTAAATCCGTTGGGAGTCGTTGAGCCTACGGTTGGGTGGAAACGAGCACCCCTCTCAGCATTTGCAATCACATCTGGTGTTATTTCTGATAAGTGCTTTACATCTTGCATCTTGAAATTTATATGCTGACATGTATGCTCATAGTCTGTGCAGTTTATGAATGGTTTGAGTATAAGACTGTCTGTGTGGTGTTTTGATCAGAAATGGTGGTTGCATGCTTTTATTGGAAGGACCATGTATGGCTTATGTTGATAGATAGATTTGTACATATATGTACGCATATTGAATTAATTTGGTCTTCAAGTATTCTTTTGGGAAATCTATGCCTTTATTCGTCCCCAGTAATACCCAGAATAGATCTCTCCACAGAGACACCCTTCTTGGAAATCTTACCAAGAACCTGGAAAAGGATTTGAAGGTGCAAGTCTTAGTAACCCTGTACGAGGAAGAATGATCCTCTTGAAATCCCAAAATGGCAGTGTAGGGATAAGTAACGATCAACAGACGAGATCCTGTCGGAAGTTCTGTGGTCATTCATGACTGTTAGATTGGAGGAAGAAACAAGGGCGTTAAATGCCTTACCCCTTTTCCTTTATCTTCGTGAGTAGCGAAGAAATCGGGACCATAGATATCCAAGGTCCGTTGGTTTTTCCACGTCCAGGGAGCAGCGGGAGAGTGCACAACGCGGGACAGATCTGAATCGTCAGATCTTAGTTAGAAAAACCGAAAGCCGTTGGATCTGTCAGGAGATGCATGAGGGTTAATCCCTCGTGAACAGAGGTGAAAGTCCCGAAAGAGGAGTTGGTATCGAGGCTTCGTACTTCGGGATTTCAGAAGTTCTGATGACGAGAGATCGAGACACTCCATGGTGGAAGTCCCGAAATAGATCTGGATCGTCCGATTAAGGGAGGCCATGTGTCGCGAGATCACCCATTTCGGGGATTCGAACATCGAGAAACAAAAGAGGAAGGTGAGCATTTTGACCTCACACTTGGCAAAGTCCTGAAACAATCTGGACCGTCCATCCATGGAGGATACGTGGCATAGAATTGAGAGCCCATCGGTATTTCAGATACTGGGGATTCGAATTGACAGAGGATTTTTGCACTGGGGGTTGCAAGTCGCGAAATCGTGAAACGACAAGGACCGTCCATTTGAGGGAGGACACGTGGCAACAATCCAGGATTTCAGGAGAGTCCCAAAAGGAAGAGTCCATTGGGATTTCGCAAATCGGGAATTCAGGAGTCCCGTTGACAAGAGGTCGAGCTCTTGTATTCATAAATTCCGAAAGAAAGAGGATGAAGGTCTTATGAGGAGTGGTCACCTGGATCAGGGCATAGCCAGGAGGGCTAATGTGACAAAGGCCATTTTGGGAAATCGAAAATCGGGAATTCGAGAGTCCCGTTGACAAGAGGTCGGGTTCTTGTATTGATAAGCCCTGAAGGGAGTAAGACTGTGGTCTTATGAGAAGTGGTGATATGGACCAAGGCATACCCCCAGGGGGCTAATTGTTGATCGAATCCTCTTCGACATTTCGGCATTTCGAGGTTTACAAAGTCGAAAGACTCGACTCGCTTATACTGCTGAGTCTCGAAATGCGAAAAGGCACCTAGTTGTTTGGCATGTGATCATGATCAATGATCACACGGAGGTGGGAAAAAGGGAAGAACTAGCCTGTGCTAAGCCCCGTAGGATTTCGGGGATTCTGTCCCTCGAGAAAAGGCGAAAAAATTATTATGCCATAGTGGGTGTGTGACAAGCCAAGTCGCTACACTTGGGAGGACTTGTGCTTCCTTGAGGAGATTTCGGTGGACATAGTTGGGGTGAAATTTTTGGTTGAGTTTGGGGGAATTCTTGTCATAGGTATGAGGAGGCATTCTTGCAGATAGAGTCGCAGGTCTGTGTTAACTTGGTATAGTCTATGTTAACGAAGAGACAATAAGTCTATGGTTGAGGGAACCTATGAGGTGCACCGCAAGAGGTTGTGGAGAGAGTTGCAACATATAGTCTTGATGTGATGAATCTATATATGAGTTTCTTGGTGAGGTGAAAGAAGTCGTGTGACTCTTCTTAGTTGTAAACCAAGCTGGTAGTGATCATATTGTAATTGTTTCGCAATAACAAAGACTTAGCCGGGTGTTAGGCATGATTCATGCCACCCATAATATTTCTTTGTATGTATTTTGTTTGTTCCACGATTTTTCTCTTGGTTTCTCATGTTCATGGATGAATGCTTATATGTGGTTAAGTGTTAAGTTGCTAACAATTGTCTAAGTATACAAGAGTTGCACTAGAGTAGGATTGTGACTCACCGATAACCTAGAACAGAGTATGGGTATGCTCTAGGTGAAGAGGCATAGTCCAACCAAAATATCCTTAGTGTTTCCAAGAATCCAAGTGAGAAACATCAATGTTGCATGCCCTCAAGAGGTGCACGATCACAAAATTTGACTAGGCACACTGTGGGGACATTACATATATCGATTTATAAATGTATCTTGATATAATGTAAATTAATGTAAATATGATGTGACATATATAGAATAATCTATGGATCATAATAAAATATATCATATAGATTATTATTTATCATAATAGATAAATTATAAATTATTTTTCATATAGATAGATTATTTGATGTCAATTATGCTACTAGCCTTCAACCTAATGTTATTTATGATGTTATTGTTTTAGCGAGAATGATTCCTATTGTGTTCATGTGCACGATAGATCGGGAGTTAAGTGTGCATTGATTGGATCATTCTTTAGGGTGAAAAATATTAATTAATTTTGTTTGCATGCAAAATGAAATGTAATCTAAAATATGGTATAGGCATCATGACTCTGAACTATAGATATATATGAATAAATATTTGTCAAATTTCAGTGATATTTAATATGCAAATTTATCAATAAGAGATTAATAAATCTTTCTAAGTTTAAGTAATATTAAATATATAAATCTTCCCAATTATAACAAATAAATAAATCTTTCCAGGTTTAAATAATGTTAAATATATAAAAATTGACAATTATAACACGTTAATTTATATAATATGCACTTAGGTTTTAGTGATATTGAATATGCACTTGCATTATAACAAAATTATTCAGGGCACAGATGAAAAAATTAGAGTATTTATTTGCTTACAACATAATATTATCATAAATATATTGCACTACATTGTTGTGTTCTCTTGTGAGTTTAAATGATTTTAAGTGAGTTTAAGGAGGACCACCATTTTTTCTAATTTAAATATCTCCCATGAGTTTAAATGATGATTTTCTTTAATAGCATTGAGTTGCATTCAAAATAAGTGTGGATATATCATGCATAATCAATATTATTTTTTATTTAGTCAAATATTATATACATATTTTTAAGATTGAAAATGGAAAGAATTACACATCTCCCCCATATTAAATTGATACTTACTCCACACATAATGCATTTCAACATACAAGGATTTATATATCCATAGATAAAAAAAAGTTATATGTTTACATTCATGAGAATGCCAAACAACCTTAATTCTTTATTAATAAGGTCAAGTACTCTATTAAATGATCATTCATATAAAACTAAGCATTAGATTGATATTGGTAATTAAAAAAATTAAACAAAAGTTTTTTCCTTTTTCTAAAAGAAAAATCAAGGAGACAATGAAGATGGTAAAAGAGGATAAATGTAGTTGAGCGAATCCTTACTCCCCATTCTTAAAATGTAGCGGGTCCTCCTCTTTTGTTTGTTTGATTGTTTTCGTGGTTGTTATATATATTTTTTCTTTTTAATTTTTTTATTTTGTGTTTTTAATGTTTAGTAGTTATTGATTTATTTTTTTTTCACATGACATTAAAAAAAAAATATTAATAACAAAAAAGTATCTTTCCTATTTCCGTTTGGATTTGAATTTGTGATTTTTTTGAAAAGAAACATATGATTTTAATTAACCATTAAATCTATTCAAACTATATAATATTTATAGTTTTTTTTTTTCATCTAATTTTTTTTTGTTTCATTGTCGTTAATCTTCTTATCTTTTAATTTTATATATTAAAAAAAATAATATCTTCATATCACAATTATTATTGCATTTTTTTTATATATTATTTATTTTTACAATGATTTTTTTTTGTGTGTGATAGGATACATATTGTAGATCCAAAACGTCTACATCAATTTCTCAACCCATAATGCTAACTTTAATTAAGTCGTTTAATCTCCAATTTAATGAAAAGTATTTTTAATATTAATCAAATCCAACCACAATAAGATGAAACATGATGATGTTCAAATAGTGTTGAAACGTTGAACTTATGTCATAAAGCAATTTATAAAATGGCAATGACTCTTTGTTCGGATCCTGCCGTGCGGAGTCAGCCTCCATGTCAAATCAAGTAAATTGTATGACTTTTGATCTTTGTTAGTTGCTTTCATAGCTCAGTTGGTTAGAGCACCCGTTTAGTAAGCGGGAGGTCATGAGTTCAACTCTCATTGAAAGCATTTTTACCGTTACTCTTTTGTTCAGTTGACTGAACTTGTACCTACCAATTTGCAATTGTGAATGTTTTAGCCGATATGTTAAGATGCTCTTATTTAATACTACAATTTTGCAACTATCATAGAAAATTATCATGCGGGGATAGCTCAGTTGGGAGAGCGTCAGACTGAAGATCTGAAGGTCGCGTGTTCGATCCACGCTCACCGCATCTATCAATCGTGAAGTTGAAGGCTTGGTTGCCTTGCTTTATTTTCTCTTTGTTCCACCTTCGAAATATCCTATTAGCAGCAAATAAATAAACTTAGATTTTCTGTTTAAGGTTCCACTCCGAAAATACGTTATGAGCAGAAAATAAATAAACATAGGAGGAATCCATTATCAAAAGGTTGCGTGTTCGGAATACGCAACGAGCAGAAGTTTAAGGTTCCACTCCCGAGAAATCATAGAGGGAACAGTAGACAGCACTTCCATCGATAGATCTGTGGTGCAATGGTAATCTAGTTGTCTCGAGGCAAGCACTATCTACCAAGAATTATCCTCAAGAAACACTCAATGAAATTGGGTAAAGTAGTTCCTCAAGTTGAAATTAATATAAAAGCTAGCTAGACAAAAAGGACTAAGACAAGACAATGACATCATTAGTACTCACCCTTTGAAGTTAAGTCCACATAGATGTAGAGTGGCTTAGTGGGTTTGGGTTTCTAGTAAGTCCACATAGATGTATAGTGGCTTAGTGGGTTTGGGTTTCTAGGTCGTCATTGCTTGTGTTTGGTCATCGGGGTTTTGTTTCTCCACCACAACTTCAATTCCAAGGATGGCTTTGACCAGAGCTCATATTTTTGGTCCATGAAGCTCAATTTGTCTAGTATAGTTTATTGTTGAGTGTTTCATTCCTCCTATATCTGCACAATGAAATATTTATTATGCCAATATAATTCTATTATTCTAAAATATTTAGTGTCTCTACTACGGGAGAAACTCGTTTTTGGAATCCAATCTAGAAGCTTATCATCAACAATTGTCGAAGAAGTATTTCCACTCTTTTCTTTAACCAAGTTTTAGATACATTCTACCTCCTCCTTAATTGGAGTTGGAAACCTCCTATTCTATCTCAATGTAGTCTCATGATTACCTCCATTTTAGATCGGGTGTACTTTTGTGGAGGGGTTCTCTCATTAGGGATTCTATAGGGCGAAGGCCTTCTCCATCTCGTTACATTTGTCTTGCTACCACTGATTATATCCTTCCCTTCTACTCGATGCTTATTCATGTTACTGAGCTGACTCTTTCCAATTGACTACCACGAGTTGAACAAATTGTGAGTTCAAATGTGTCCAAACAAAGCCCATGCCACTCAACCCTCTGACCACAAAATTCGAAAGGAGCAAAAGCTCAATGACTAGACACAAGCAATGACAACTTAACCCACTTGGCCACTCTACATCTATGTGGACTCAACCCCCTATCCACAAAATTCGAAAGGATTGGAAAGTGGGGTTTTCCTTCTATGCTTCCAACCACCACAAATTGATGCCAAGAAGACTCTCTTACAATAGGCAACCCGATGCCCTTGAATCGAGAAAACGAAAGGAAGCTAGGATTCCCTCCTACCACACCAACAACCATAGAGTTCAAATGGGTATGGCCTAAATGAGACGAGAAAGCTTCAAGCGAGCCTTTATTCCTTTTGATAATGCTCAAGGAGGTCCAAGCTCTACCTAGAAAAATACAAAGGAAACATAACAAAGATGCAAAATAAACCAACCTTCCATGGAGATTGTGTCAAGTTCAAGCAAGCTTTCTCATCAAGGTTTTAATAGTGTGCATATCATTTACTAGACCTTTCCCATGCAAACTCATCATACCAACAGTCTACTGTTTAATTATCATGCAAAGTGTTGAGTTGCTCCTCTAATAGAAGGGCGGGCAATATCCAGCCTCCTACTCAACATTAAATGATGAGGCATGTGGATTATAAGCCGTCGGATCCGAATTGCTTTCAGATCCAACATCGTATAATCCCCCTGCCGCAGCATTCAATGTTGCATAGCAAGCTAGATATTATCCCCCAGATGGAAGGGTCAAACCATAATTTTCTTTGACGTCCCTTCAACCTCCCTCTCACTTATTGTCATGATTGTGAGCTTGACACCCCATGTCCATCAAGATGATAAGCACCCTCATTTTCTACAAAGCTTGTCCCTGACACCCTATATGAGGGGGTTTAGATACCACCATTGGTCCCTTTCGATTTTTCATTTCTTGAACTTAATCCCCATATTATATTTGTGTTGATATTAATCCTTTTTGATTTTGCATTTCTTGAACTTAATCCCCATATTATATTTGTGGTGATATTAATCCTCTTTGATTTTGCATTTCTTAATTGCATATCCATATTTTATTTTGCACTTTTCAAAATACATATCCATGTTTTGAATCTTGCTAAGAGGGAATGTTCAATTGCAATTTACTATTTAAACTAAAACTACCAAGTCATTTAACATTGGAAAAATGGTTATGATTTTAAAAACAGAGGTAGAAAGTTGAACTATGTTAGCTTAGTTGTGAAGTTAAAAACATAGGTAGAAAGTTGAACTATGTTAACTTAGTTGTGAAGTTTGGCCCTATTGTAAAATTGAAGAACTGACTAATTAACATTCTCACATTCGCCATGATTATAAAAAAATGACATTTGAAAAAATAATTAACCGAAATGACACATGATGAGAATAACTAAACATCTTTTCTTATAAATTTATATCAATGTGTGATGTATTAATACATCTTGCATGTCACTGCGATTTATGTTCATCTTCCTTCTATTTATTTATTTCTGCTATTTATTTTACTTATTTCCACATTTATACATAAAATTTTACAATTTTCTTTTATACCCATTTTTATTAGGTATAAGGATTGAAAGAGAAAAATCAATAGGAAATAGCTATCACAAAATTAGATAGATTTACGATTAGATGAAAATGATATAACAATATTAGCTAGAGTTAAGTCCAATTCAAGCAAGTTCAAATTCTAGGTTACACTACTACAATATGACATTTACCTTTCAACATCTTATTTGTATCTTTACTACGTACTTTAGTTCATCACATGTCCCTTGTCCCTTTATGCATCTAGGTGATATCCTTATTTGTCATTTTTACTTTGGATAAGTAGGTGGACGTTAGTTCACTTAGATAAGTTACAAAGGAGCTCATAAAAGAGCCTTCATTATGCACAATTGGCATGGTTTTGAAACAACTTGAAAAAAAAAACCCATATTTATTCACTACTTATATGCTCAATATTATATTAATTATGTAGATTTATATGCCCAATATTATATTAATTATGTGAATCTAGAGTAGATAGATGAACAAGGGAAATAGCTCTTAAGCAGCTAGTTCCTACTTTATTGAATAATAGAAAGATTTGATAAAATTAGACAGGTATACTTGTTAGAGAATAATGGAGAAAATCAAGTAATGTTGTTACAATCAGATTCACGAGCGGTTCAGATCCGTTTATTTCGGAGTCTGTTAAACCTGCTCCTCTCCTATAAATATGTAATTATCTTCAAGCAATAATATAAGCTGTTTAAGTGTTTGAGCCTAATTCTTTCAATCTTTAACTAGTCAACACCAAACAATGGGGTGGACCAGAACATGAAGCTGCAGGGTGCATACACGAAGGGCCATATTTATGGGTCCTCGCTCCCCGCAGACCACCTGCAGTCCCCTAAGAGGAAAAGAAGAAACAACAACTGCTGCCTGTGTGGCTGCCTATGCCTCCTTGTGCTCCTTGTCGCCTGTTAGAGAATAATGGAGAAAATCAAGTAATGTTGTTACAATCAGATTCACGAGCGGTTCAGATCCGTTTATTTCGGAGTCTGTTAAACCTGCTCCTCTCCTATAAATATGTAATTATCTTCAAGCAATAATATAAGCTGTTTAAGTGTTTGAGCCTAATTCTTCCAATCTTTAATACTATGAATACTAATACTAATAATAGCATTTCATACTCTCTACCAATAGTTAGTAGTCACTATTAGTGAATACTAATATTAATAATAGCACTCCATACTCTCTATCAATAGCTAATAGTCAATATTAGTGTTCTTAGCTCTTTTCTCATTTATAAATTTATAAAATTAAAATGGATTAAAAATAATATATATAAATTAAAATTCCATCCCAAAAATTAAAATGGATTAAAAATAATATTAAAGTATATCTCAATAATTCCAATAACAACATTACAAGAGTTGCTATAATTAAGGAACAATTGTTAATATAATTAAAGGAAAAAGCTCATTAAAGTACATCCAATAACAATGTAAGTTCAGGCTGCTATTGGAGATTTTTAATTGAGAGATTTCATTTAGGTGACTTGTCATCAAATTTTTTTATTACTAATAATAAAATTATTGTTTCATGATTTAATTAGAATTGTGTTGTTAATAATAAAAAAAATTAGGGTTGTAGATTATTTCAACTCCAAATTGATGAGATAGCTCATTTATTAATTCATTTAATAGAGAGAAAAAATAAAAAAAAACCTCATTTAATATTGAAAATAAATTTTTTTTTTTAAAGAAAAAAAATACCTCTTTTATTGAAAAGAGCAGTAATATAAAAAAGCAGTAAGAAGAATCACATTAAAACCAAAACCATTGAAAATTCGAAGAATCACAATAGTAAATACATGGTAGTCTGATGATTACCTTTAATATTGGAAAGTGGAACGTTTAAGTGTAAGAATATTTTAAAATCCATATTTATTTCAAATTAATTTATGATTTTAATATTATATAAAAATTAAAATGAATTAAAAATAATATATATAAATTAAAATTCCATCCTTAAAAATTAAAATGGATTAAAAACAATATTTAATTATATCTCAATAAATCCGACAATGTCAAAACTAATCGGTTAAGACTAATTAATCAATATCGGCTAATAATGATATTGGACTGTTTTTATAATGCATATTTAAGCTAACCAATTGAGACTCGCTCAAAACTCAATCATGTCACCATGTTAAATATATTTAATATTGAAATTTGTAGGAGGATATTTAATAGTTTTGTTGTAGTAGTATACAATTTCAAAGATATTTAATTTAAGAGAAAATAAAACTTAATTTAAGTATTTTAAATAACCTAATCATTTTAAGATTATATCAACACACAAAGTCAATTTTGAAAATTGTTTTAAATAACCAAATTTTATTTATATAATGATATTTTATAAGTTTTTTTTCTCCATGGATTATTTTGAAAAAATCGTTTTAATAAAGATTTAAAACAAATTTAGGAAAAACAACCAAAAATAAAAGATTAATGAAATATGACTAACAAAAATATAGCAAAACGCACTAGTTAATACCAATTAATACCCAAAACGCACCAAGTAATAGGCGGTCCACGATCGTTGACCGCCAAGCGATTGCTAGAGTCCCTTGCCTAGGCAGGGACTAAAAAGAGGGGAGAGAGTTATTGGCAAAGATATTTGAATCTCTTATTAGCTTGAAGGATATAACCGAGGATGTGATTATGTTTCCAGGTAAATAAACTAATTTCACTGAAAGATGGGGAGAATGTTAAAAATCAATGCAAACAAGTAGTAGTCTTTGTATAGTTGGTTGGTTTTGACATAAAGTTTGAGTGTAACTTTTTTTAAGAGATTTATAATAAAATTGAGCAAATAACTTTGGCATTTTCATTTCCACTATGTTTAATTATGTTTAATTATAGGGATGACATTTTGAATAATACTTTATGACATATGAAAGTAGCTAAATATCTCTTCTCATAAATTGTTGTTAGTGTGCATATAACAATTTATTAATAAATCTTATATTTCACTCCAACGAGCATCATTTTTGTGCATCGTTTTACCTTTTAACATCTTTTGAGTTTTCAATATGTTGTTATTATGCCATCACATGTCCCTTTATGCATCTAGGTAGCATTTTTATTTTTCATCTTTGCATTGTTATGAAGGGTTAAGATTGGGGGTTGGTAGGTTTGGTAGTTTAATTGGGTAAGTATGGAAAGTTAGATGGGTTAGATTAGTTAAGTTAGGTAAGTTAAGTGGGCTATTGGATAGGTTAAGTTAGTTTTAGTGGGGTTCTAACACACTTGACCCCCTAAATCTCCTTAGGCAAGTGGGATGTCAAGTTTCTTCTTCCTCTTATCTTCAAACCTCGGGTTCACACCCTCAATGATCTCTGTCCAACCTGGCGTGCACGAGAACTTCTCTTATCATGACATCTAACTACATCAAATCTATTTACTCAACACCCAACTTCTCAAAAGTTTTGCACCAGAAGGATGCTACGCTAACTAGGAAACACACATTCCCAATCGTATGGTTGAGATCCACTCCGCATGATCGGATCAATGATTGATGGCAAATCAATATTTCTATCCATTGGGAAAGCGGGTTACCTTGCCCATGTTTTCAACTTGTTCAAACTTCTCTAATAGACCTGTTTCCAACAGATCCAATTATCTTCGGGTTCGAAATCGATTACCCCAATCAAATTGGCGCCTCGAACCTTACGACAACTATTGCCTCGCCCATCCATCATATGACACATTGGTAGGTGGGGCCCTCATCTAATCTACGACTGTAGTTAAATAGAGACACCCCTCTTAGGGATCGATGGTTCCTATCCACTTGGGATCCTCCACCATCGAAATGCACCTACTCCAAGTGATCTTGAGACTTTTCGATCGGTTCCTCTCTGATGGAAGTCCTCCAACAGATTCGATGGTCCTTGGATCATCACTTCTCATGGTTAGGGATCACTTGGAACCCCACATTTGCACAATATTTACTAACACCACTCTTCATCTAGGTTTTCTTCCTTAGAATGGATCACTCTAGATCAAACAAGTGTAAACCCATCAACACCCTCACTGATAGATCTAAGATCCTCTTTTCCTCGAGCTCTCAACATCAAGTTTCCTCCATCAGAATCATCTCCTAGATCCGCTTCCAGATCTTCCCAATCCCCAGTTTCTCGAGAGACTTGTCATCTCAACACTCGTGCATCAACAATGCAGATCTCATCGGCTTGGCCTTCAATAGATCGAAAAACCACAATTACTTAGGACCTTCCCATCAAAATTCCCTTGTGACTTCACACCTTGAGATTTCTCAACGAACTCTCCTCTTGACAAGATTTCCCCCGAGGCCAAAATCTCCAACCAACGGTCGAAATCTACCCCTTATGTCGAATCAATGGTTGTGGTTCTTCTAAGTTTCAATAAAGGTTATCAACCATGTTAAATATGGTTTTGAGGACTTAGCAATCCGACAATCCTTCGAGACTCTCTCTACGATAGTTTAACTCGATTCCTTTGGGCTCATAAAACATTCTACAAGCGATTAGAAATACTCTACTCCAAATGTCCAAATAAAGATCTTGCATCCTGCAAGATTTCCATTCAAAAGGAGGGGAAGATCACCGAGTTAAATGATTTTCCAGGACTTGACAGTCCCGCATTCTCTTTTGCAAGGATTTAACTCACTTCTTTTAGGATACTAGACCACTTCCCCAACAACCAGGGACATGTTTCCCAAACACCCATTTAAAGATTTTATATCTTGCAAACTTTTCGTTCAAGGGAAGGGAAACTTACAAGAATACTGACATGTATTGACCTTCCTCATTTATTCATCCATAGTTAACAAGATTGGTAATAGGAAGGTTCTTTATTCCATTTAACTCAAGAAATCAACATTCATTTATTTGACCATATTTTTAACATGAGCAGAAAAAAACATAGTTACCAACTTAACGAGAACTCTATAGAGTTCTTGTTTTTTGGGGGGTCACATTTTTTACCCCGTTTTTAAAAATGGTGCTATCTGTAGCACCCCCACTCTCTTTTTAGGTGTTTTTTTGATATTTTAAATTCTTTGATCCATAACGTTTCCACATTATTTTTTTAAATGCTTATTTTTTCATCTATTTTAAAAATTTTCTAATTTTTTTCAACGATGTTTTTAGTCATTTTTCCATGCTTCTTTCAATCTTAAAGATACTTTTTACCATTTACTTTTTTGAAATTAAGAATTTTCATATAATTGTGTCTCAATTACACCAAAGGTGTTATTTAAGAGGATGTTTCGTTGGGACCTTCGTCGTCTGTCTAGAACGTATAAGAATTTACCAGCTATTCATTTGTAATCAATGAATCTTTTCTTAACATGTGTATTCTCCTTGACCGACTCCAAACAACTTCCGCCGACATGGACCGCATAGTTCTCACATAGATAATTTTCTGATAATGCAACTTAGACAGATAGTTTGGTGGTGTATTGCTTATACTGCAACTGGGACAAATTGGATAAAATAAATTCGCAGAGCCCAACATTTTTCCTGATAAGTAGTGTGTTGTGGTGCTTCTTTGTGGTATCAAATGATTAATTAGTGCGTGGTTTTCTCTGGAGAGAGGGTTTTATTGTTAAGGTATTTTTGTTATTAAATTGGAAACCTTGGAGGTTCAACCATTGAGACCAAGGCAAACTATTTTCTACGCTACTCAACTTACTCGTTTTTCACCAACAATCAGTGATCCTGTACGAGTTTTCTAGATTTGCTACAATTATTTGTCGTTTAATTATCATATAACATGTTTGTTGAACGCAGTTAATCCCGAAAATAATATCCAATGTTTATTGAGTGTTTTTCTTTCGTTTGAATGACATCGTCGACCAATTTGACACAAATAGCTTTAATTGCAGTGTTGTGTATGGTATTTTTTTTTTAGGAGGTATTCGAATTTGATTGATTTCTTTAAAACATGTTCTTCTTTAGCGTGATCAACAAGCCAAATCACCTTCTTAAGCGGTATTTCATCAACGTGTGTTGACACCACTTTCTCCTTTTTTAAAGACACACTTGTACTTGATTCGTTCTTTGTTAAATATGGCATTAGACTTTATTTTTCTTGCTTTATGTAAAAAAGACTTTGCGTAATGGAGTGAATAAAGTTGTCTTTTTCCATGCCAAAGGTTAATTTACACTTTGTGAATGAAGAAGTTGAAGGTAATTACTAGATCATTACATTATTGTTTTCACTTTTAATGGTTTATGAATTTTTATTTTTAAATATATGTGAATTTTTTAATTGTTTAATTTTTTTTATCAATATTAATAAAAACTTAAAAAAAAACATCGTTTTTTATTATAAAAATGTGAGTAATTCATTTTTACATTAATGGAAATTGTTATTCAAGACTTTTAGAAAATAATAAATTCTTTTAAATAGTATTTGATTGGTGGATATTTGTGGCTCTCATTTCCATGGTGAACCAATAGAAAGAATTTATCATACTTCTCTATCACTGCATACCGATAGAAATACTTTATTATACTTCAAATGCAATGTTTGAGTTTGAACTGGTAGGATTAGTATGCCACCACATCTTCAACATTCCGTAGTGGTTGAAAAGTAAATGCTCGTGCCACCAGTGTGAGTGGGAAAATTAAACACAACCGTTGGAGTCCACTTGCATGAATTATCGGCCACCCCTCTAGAACATATTTCGTTTACTGTTGGTTTTCTTCTTTTCACATTAAACAAATGCTTCTCATCCCTGTTGGCAGTGATGTTCAAAGACAACTTTTCTTTAGTATTATCTCTGGCTGTGGTTTTGAGGAATCATTTTCCAATTTTACTTAAGTGACTTTTCATATTTGTTTAGTGTTTGGTGAATGAATTTGAAGTTTGAATGCCCACTTAAATTTTATGTATGTGGCTCTCGAATGCATGAATAATAGTTTGTTCTGATGTGTAGAACTGGAAATTCATCCTCTTTCCCTTGCCAAGGGTCATATGATGACCTTATTTTATGTTATAGTTGCATCTATCCTATAAATTTTGTTTTTTGTTTTCATGTTTTGTGTTTTATTTTGAATATTTTTCTCAACGTTGTTTCTTTCCCCAAAAATTTAACATTTTCCATTCCTAGATCAAATTTTTGTGGCCGCAAGCATGCATAAGATCCCTTCCTATTTAGAAGTGTCTGGATGCTCATCAATTGATATGGAGATTTTGTTTTCTCCTGACCATGTGGGGCCCAAAATACATGAAAAACCCTGCAGATTTTTCCACCAACACCCCCTAACCCAACCTAGGCCCCCCCCCAAAAAAAACACATACCTTATCCTCATGAAAAATATGCATGTGTGTGAGACTTCGGTGAACTTCCCATGTGTGTTTGGTTGTAGTCTTGAAGAAACTATTAGGGTCAAATCTTGGAGCTTTGTTTGAAGTTGGAGTGGCATCAATGCTTATCTATAGAGCATCATCATCATATTTCCTATCTCTTAGGCATTTTCCGTTACAACTTGGCTTTGCAGTTCTCAGTTCTCAGTTCTCAGTTCTGACCTTACTTATAATAAATTTTTATGTTAGTGATTTTAGTGTTGATGGGTTGCAACTTGTTGTCTGATCACAATGGTTTATTTAGTCTGAATGCCACTTTTGAAATTTCTACGTTGTTGATCCAGGTGGCTATTGGTGGCCACCCACCTATTCCACTTGGACCCCCATCATTGCTTCTTTCAGTTTTTTAGTTTCTGCACAATTTACTATTTTTAGCAGTTTTTTGGGTCCTGAACTTCCAGAGCCATTTTGAGGCCTTAAACAACGTTTTTTGGGAAAACGGGGAGCACCATGGATTGTAGATCATGTTGCTCACCCAAAAGTTGTAGTCCTCAGATAGATCTTTCTAACGAGGTATAGAACGCATCAAACAGAGATCGTATGCCAAAGTCACGTCCTCGGGAAGTTGATGTAACAACTTACCCAAACGGGGCCCATAGTCTTGGCGTTTCATCTCCTAGGGTTAGGTTTTTGGATGTTTAGGGTTTTCCATTGTTTCTCAATAATAATAGGCCTTCGAGCCTCATTGTAACACAGTTCAGAGGCCAGTAGCCGCCACATCTCTTCTCAGAGATAAGCTACCAACGCCCTAGCTAGTTTATTTCCATTATGTCTGTAAGCATATTTCAGTCATTTGTTATTAATGAAATGAAGTCTTACTTCCGCTGCATCTCTATGTTTATTTGTATTTATGTATTTCATTGTGTTCCTACATAAATCCGGATCAATTGTTGGGTCGGACCTTGTTGCGTGATCAACATGATTTAATCAATTGAAATATCACTTCTGCAATTTCTTTTGTTGTGTTGTCATGCTCTTTGCCTCCTATTGATGTTTTACCTTCCTGCACTACAATTGAAGATTTGTTGATTGCAAATGAACAATTGGAAAGTTATTATACGCTCTGGAAAGACAAAATCCCTCACAAAACCTCCCCTTAAATAACACTCATGCATAGGGGAGGTGACTTAATTGGTGTCAATATTTCATGAATGAGTCTGTATAGGCCATTTCAAAGGAATATGTGAAAATGCCAACATTTCATTATGGATTTTTTCTAATAGATTTCACCATTTTGAATTGGGAAGCATTGAAAGGGTTAGAGCTACTGTATCCATAAGGGGGTTTCATCTCAATAGCGTATAAACCAAGGAAACTATGCTAATACATTGCAATTAAACGAGGCAATCCGACATCAGGGAAAGGTCTTCCAAAATTCCAAATAGAAATTGAGTTGTTGTTAAACTTTGACACCACCATATTGTTTATGTAGTTGGATACTACGAGGAGCGTTGTGAAATATTTTTGTTCTATGAATACATGGCCAATGGACCTATGAGGAGTCATTTGTATGACACATATATTCCACCTATGTCCTGTAAATAGAGGTTTGAAATATGTATTGGGGCTGCAAGAGGCCTCTATTACCTTCATACTGGAACAACCCAAGGAATTATTCACCATAATGTGAAGACAAAAAATATTTTTCTTGATGAGAATCTTGTCACTAAGGTGGAAGATTTTGGTCTGTCAAAAACTAGACCTACCTTGGACAAGACACATATGAGCACTGTAGTAAAATGAAGTTTTGGGTAACATGATCCTGAGTATTTTTGAAGGAAGCAACTCACTAAGAAGTCCGGGTTTGACAATGAGGCCGCCAAGGCCAATGAATCTGCCTTCTAATTATTGTCCCTTGGAATGAAAGAAATGTTGAAAGAGCTGAAATATTCCATCAATTCGTTATCTCTTTTGAAATATAATTTGAGTCTTTCCTTCTTGATTTTATACCTCTGGGTGACTTTATTAATTACCAACTTGGATTTGCCAATCACAACTAGATGTTCTATCTTCATTTCTTGTGCAAGAATCATTCCCTGAATCAATGCTTCATGTTTTCCTCATCATTAGTACATGAAAATTCAAGTGTGATAGCACGTGGATAAATAATCTTACTTGGAATTACAAGGACAACTCCAAATCCACTCCCAGATCTTTAACAATCTCCATTGAATGACATCTTCCAGTAACCTTCAAACATATGCTCATGATTTTCTGTATCTTGAATTTTCTCGAGGATTTCAATGTGTTCCATATCTAGGATAACATAATTTCCAATCCCAACATATATATAATCTTCCATTAATTCATTATCCTTCCTTTTGAAAGAAAAGGGTTCCTAGGTTCGCGGGGCACTTTAATAATTTCTCCTTCTTTTCTTGGAAGCATCATGCAACTTCCATCGTTCATTATGTATCCCCTGATCATGGATGACCAATCTCTTCCCAAAAAAACTCCATATGTCGGGGGAAGGTATACCACAATGATATTGAAAACTATAATAATATGGGGAGTCGTCGTGATCCAAGCATAAAAGTCCTTGATTTCTCCATAAGCTGACACTTGTCTGGAATCAATTGCATATATACTTTCACCAGTATCGTAATATTTAGTACAGTTCATGCCCAATGCCTCCATGACCTCCAGTGGCATAATATTATTGGTCGCACCCATATCGACTAAACAATTATGAAGTGCAACATCATGATTTTCAATTGAAACATAAAAGGGAGGAATTTTTCCTCTCAACTTGGCGGTTGATTTGTTCTGGATTTGTTTCGGACTTGTAACAACAATTTCTGCTTTTTCAGACGGATCATCCAACAATATTAAAAAAATTTCCCTTTGTTGGGGAATCTTCACTACTTCTTTAAAAGGAAGAGTTATCCTTAATTTACTAAAGTCCTCTACAACATTGTATGTCATTTGAGTGGAGTTTGGCATCGAGTGTTGCTTCTTACTTCCAACTCTATCCGGCATTTTCTCGTTTTCCCTTTTCTCATTCATTTTTTCTTTATCTTTTTGGTTTTCCTTCTCAGAACAATTTTTACTCTTAGATCTATTTACAAATCCTCTTTTCTGGGCGATGTTTTCTTGCGAGTTGGGGTCGTTGTCGCCTTCTTCAAATATATACATGGACATATCACATCCATCCATCTATACATTTTCATAACTTTCATCAAGTGAATAATAGTTCTCTTTCTCAACCATTTGCTCATCATATACATCAGCCATAACAATTGCATTGGGGGTTGGCTTCCTGGGAACCTTGGTATTTGTGGATTATCTATGTTTTCAAACCTCACTCTGTTTTCTTGGGGAGGGTTCCTTCTTTGATCTGGGACTGACATTATTGGATTTTCCACATAATTATCCCCCCTTCTTAGTCTGGTTATCTCGTTCTGCATTTGCTTGATAGTTCTATTCATTTATGAAATTTCAATTCTTTGCTTGGTTTCTTGTGTTGCAACAGGGTCTACCTTCACATCCGGTATGGTTCCCTTGAAAAATCCTCCTCCAATTGTTTGATTTTGGTTCAGTCATGGCTTGAATTCTTCGTTCTTTCATGAACTAGAGGCTCCTTGATTACCAATACTCAATCCTCCTAGTTTCCTTTATACTTTTCCCAGTATGATTTCGGGGTCGACACCCATTTCAATCATAATTTATTCCATCTCAGTGGATTTAGTCATTTCTTCCTCCAAGGTATCAATTTGGGATGTTCTGATAGCATATTTCATATTCGGCGGCATTGCATTCTTATAACATTCGAGTATGACTGGTTCATTAGGCCTTTTATCTCCTGGAATCTTACTCAAGGTTTTATTGAACCTGAGATTAAAATCTCTCATTCTTTCATTCTTCCTCAAACCATTCTGGGTGAAATCAGTGAGAAGGGTATGATAAGCAATTAGAGGGGTGAACATAGTCAAGAACATGGATTCAAGGTCATTAAATGAGCGAATTGATATACTGGGTAATGTCGTATACCATCATACACTCTTACTGATAAGGTTTGAAGAAACAACCTTACCATGACATCGTCATACTCAACATGATGAAAATCACAAACATTAAGAAATAAGTGAAGGTGCCTCTTTGCATCGATTTCCTGTCTCCAGAAAATTCCTTCAAGGTACCCTTAGGGAGAATAGGGAGATCATGTTGCTCACCTAGAAGATTTAGAGAGGAATCTCTTATTCTTCTTCGATTTTCAAACCTTAGGTTTTCTGGATTTCTTGCAACACCTCTTCCACCTCCTTGTCTCTCTTCATGAGGTTCTTCTCATGGTTGTTCATTTCTTTCTTCCACATCCAGAGAGGTTCCCATAATATGATTTTCCCTTCTTAGAATATAGAGTTGCTTGTTTTTACTTCTGGTAATGGGTCCCTTGTATTTATCCAGCTTCAATCCTGACCTTGTCCTTGTGCTGCTCTAGCCAGCCTTTGGTTTATTCGGTCTTGTCACTCATCTCTCCTCTGTCTTTGGAGGATTTATCTTTCTTCTTCTCGAGCTAAGATCTGCCATGACCTTTCTAATTCTTCTAGGGTTTCTGTTGTTGTTATTGCTACATTGTATAGTTGATGTAAGATGCTTCATCGATTTTTCAATCCAATTTCTAGGTGGGGATGATCATTCTGGGGAAAAGTAATATATTTTTTCAAAATGATAAACTAGATTCCAAATTTCATCTCATTCCCCAGTATGGTTGCCAAAAATGTTGATTCTTGAATCCGTTAGAACCAAAATGAAAACCTCACGAGGATGTAAATCTCCCTGCATTTTTATAGAGGTGGTACTCCTCTTTACTTTCATATTTTCTTATTACTCTAGATATTCGGAATATGGGACTTTGCAGAAGTTTGTCGTGGTAATCAAAGAAATATAAAAATAACAAAAAAGAAAATGTTTTGTTTTTATTTTTAAAGAAAGTTCCTAAGAAATGACGAGGAACTGCACACTTCATACATTTAAAAAAGATAAACAAAATTTCCTCACATCCATCATAGTTAAACTAAAGATTTATGATCACATAAAAATAAAAAGATGGTTAGGATGTATAAGAGAAATTTAATAGAGTAAACATCTGGGAAGATAAAATAAAGATAATGATAGATCAATCTCAAATACTTTATAATCAAAACTCGGAGTTACAAAGAATAGTAAAAAATTATCCCGAAATAGCTCTCTTGAAATTTCTAAAAAAATATATAGTCTGTTACATATCCTTTGAAATTTAAAATGCGTTTGTCCTTAGGACTAGGATTGGCGCTCCCGCGGACCATAAAGCAAATATAAACAAGAAATAATCTTATAGAAGGAGGATGGTGGGTGATAGTAGAACAACAAGACCTGGAAAGAAGACAAGGATGAGTTATCAGACTTTGGTTAAATCTTTCTAGTGAAAGAAACGAAGTAACTGGATGAAAGAACTAATAAAGAAAGAAAGATGTGATCAACATAAAATTAGTATGATGGTCTCTCATGTCTTCACTTGCTCACTACTGCCCTTTTATTGTCTTCATTAATGGTTACAAGAACCGTCTCAACTGTTTCTTTCCCCTCGTTGGTCAATTTGTCGATTGCTTTCTTGAACCATTCTTCAATATAATTTTTCATTTGGTTCCACGTTTATCTCATGCCGGATTTTGATGTTGAATAAATCACCCTCCAAGTCTCTTAAATAAAGGGAAATACCATGTAATGATTCTTCAATATATTGATTCTTCACAGAGTAATCCACTAGCCAATTTTCTATGTTGTCTTCATTATATTGGAGTATACCATAAAAAAATTCAACTGATAACCCTTTAAAAATATCAACTTGTTCGTCAAATTATTTCTTTGTTAGGAACATTAAGTTGAGAATTAATTTGGGGTCTTGTACTTCATTAGTACTTCCTTCTAGGTCTATTTCCGTGAGCCTCTTTAATATTTCTTCCCTTTTTAGTATGGCTCCACTGCATGCTTGGAAAATATTATTCAAATTTTTAATCTTTTCTTTCCAACAAACATTCAACTATTTTATCCGACTTGGGGAGGGAAGATCCTCCTCTCTTCTTATAAGTTTCGTCATGTTAGAGACTTTGGTTCCAAAGGGTAGTACAACATCAATGTAGAAACCTTTCTCATTTTTCAGGTCAACTTGTAAATATTCATGGAAGGCATGCGCCCTTGAGCCAAAAGAAATAATGTTTTTTGAAACTTCCCATGCTTCTGTGATCAATGCCATTATTTTCTTAATATTTATTTCTACATAGCTCTTCGATGATGCAACTAGGATTGAAGAGAGTGTTCTTTCAACTGGATAATAACTTGCAATGAATCCTTTCAGAGATATAACAATAATAAAACCCTTGGAAAATCATGCTTTAATACAATTAAATGAAAAATCTTCTCGAGCCCATCACTTATTAATGACGATATTTACGGAGCTTACATGATCAGTTATTAGCAATAAGCCATACTAAATGTATATTGGGAAAATAAAGAATATGGAGAGGACGGACAAAAGCAATTTGAATTTGGGGTTTTTTGTGAACCCACCAACCTAGGAACCTGCGAACTCATGGTTGAGAATGATAAAAAATAGGCTAAGTGTTGCACAACAGTTGGTCGGGCTTGGATACAGGAGAAATGAAATACTTAGGGGCTCGGTACCTACGAAAATTCTGACGGTCATAATGTAGATCACAGGTCTTTGGGTGTAAGATGGAGATTGTGGAACTTGGAAGATGAAAGCTTGAACCCATGAACCCGCAGTTGCAAAAATGATAAAGCATATTATAACAAGGCGGTCGATCGGACTTGTGATATAGGAGAATGGATGGAAGTGAAAACCCGTGAGTCCTCCAAACTCGTGAACACGTCGATCTTTGAAATGTGACTAAGTATAGTAACTAGAAAGGTAAAAGAGAAGGGAGAAAAGAAAGGGGAATGAGGGTAGGTATAGAAGAGAGAAAAGAAATTGAAAAAATAAGTTGGCAAAATAGAAAAGGGAGGGAAATTTAGAAAGAAGGAATTGATCTCAACAATCCCCTAGTGGAGGTACTCTCTCTAAGTCCCTCTAACCTTTAGGGTTACCCACCCCAGATGGTGTGGGATCCACTTCCACATCTACTGACTAGAGTCCCTTTAATGTCTCATTAATAGCCTCCAAAGAGCACAATATGAGAGCTAGCTTGGGTGATGGTGGTGGTGATACCAATGTCGATGGTCCTTGTGATGATTCTCCCAACCTCGATTTCCCCGAGTCCTAACCATATTGAATAATTGAATCCACATCCAATCAAATGCTTATTAGAAAAAGGGCTTAAGGTGTTCAACGTTTTACTTAAACTTACATTTGCAAATGTAGGGTCAGTTGTAATTTTTTTTTTAATATTTTTTTGTAAACATACATTACTCTCATAAGGTAAGTGGCTAAGGGTTAGGGTCAAAAGCCTCTAATCTTGGTAACTTCGTCCAAGTAAGCTACTAACTCTCTCTCCTTACTAGCTATGCTAGCACTGCAGGGTACACGTCAATTACCCTATCTTACCTATTTAATCAAACATTTAACCCTTCCCTTTAATGCTTTATATCCTTAAAGAACTTCTATCTTGATGTAAACAATCTCTTATAACTAATTATAGTTTCCCCCACTTAATCTCATTTAAGTCCTTAAACATTTGGAACTAATTAATATAATGTCAACCTTAGTTTATGTACTTTAATCATGATACTAATTCTAATGCTATATTAATATAATTACCTTATTTTAATATGATCTTACCTTGAGATAATAATGAAAATGTTAAAATTAAAAACTTATTCAATAAAATATATGTTAAGTCCCCTTATATATTCCTTTGTTTTAACCCTAATTTTTTTTATTTACCTTATATAATTTAATCATTATGATTATAATCATAATTACAATAAAGCCACACACACACAGACACATATATAGTAAATCTCTGAGATTAAAAGGGTTAGGAATATTTATAAATGAAGACCTCATTCCCGAAGACCAAGTTGAATTAAGGAAGGAAGTTCAAAAGGTAAAAGAAGCCATGAAAGAAGGAAAATGAGCAATAATTAGAAATTGAAAAGCTATTGTTAGGGATAGAGACTGGAAGGATACTAATAAATAGGAATTTGGGACACTTGGGATCCTTTTTTGGAACTGTCGTGGCTTTCCATGGTGCAAAGGTCCTATGATAAGTTGGATCCCGAGTGATATTGATATTATCTGTCTAGTTGAAACTTGGGAGCATGAGGATTCTAAGGTCCCTAACATAGAAGGATTTGTCTTGAGGTCGGCAAGGAACAAAAAATCCCATCGTAGCGGGATAGGAGGCATAGCTTGTTATATTAGAAAGAGCATTTCTCCTCACATTCAACTTCATAAGATTGACCCTCTCAATCAATACATTTGGATAGAAATTTCAGACACCAATGCTAAGAATATGTATATAGCAATTTTCTATTTTTCACCTATTAATTCTACTTTTTATAAAAAAAATAATCTAGATAACAATTGTTCCTAAAATAATTTAGAACAATATATTTATAGTTTGAAAAATGAAGGTAATATCCTCCTGCTAGAATACTTTAATGCTAGGACTACAACTAAACAAGCTACTCTTTAGTACTGATTCCAACCATAATCTTTTATGGCTAGATGGGACCTTGTTTTATCTAATAGCTACAAAAGAATCTTTGAAGACCTAATTGAGAATTTGTTTGGTACTGAGTTGGTCAAGCTCTACAGCTCTCAAGACCTAATAAATTGCAATGGAGTAATGAAGTGGCCAAACTCCAACCATATGAGTTTTATTCATGGGCTAGTTAGTAGTGTTGTAGATTATGTTTTTTGACCTTTTAAATGACCATGAGCCTGAGTTTGATCATAAACCTTTGACTTTTCCATGCATAGGAGCGCCATTGAAGAGAATTATGATAATCACGGGAATTTGGGATTTGACAAAAATAAAGTTGACATCTTATTAAAGGATTTAAATAGTAAATTAAATCTCCTAACTTATAAGGAAAACATTGAAGAACTCTATCATAATTTTACAACTACCCTTTCCACTTCTATTAATAAGTTCTCTTTTGAGGTGTCCTATAAAAAGAATAATAGAACGACCAACCCTTGGTATGATAAAGAATGTAAAATTTCTAGGAAA
>ML788956.1:125674-161436 GCA_009831015.1 Picea engelmannii
GTCTCTGATAAACAAACACAATGGTTCAAATGGTTACCCTTGGCAGAATGGTGGTATAACACTTCCTTTCATACTGCAACAAAAATGACACCGTTTATGGCACTTTATGGATACCACCCTCCTTCCATCACTTCTTCTCTAAACGAAAAATCTAAGGTTCAAGCAGTGGAAGATCACATCGAGAATCAACAACAAGTTCTTCAAATCTTAAAGGACAACCTGACCATGGCACATAATCACATGAAACAACAAGCAGATCAACATCGTAGTGAAATAAGATTTGAAGTAGGGGATTGGGTATTTTTAAGACTACAACCATACAAATAGATGTCCCTCAAGCAAGCCAAGAAGGATAATAAATTATCACCAAAGTACTATGGCCCTTATAAGGTGTTGCAAAAGATTGATACTATGGCATAAAAATTGGAGTTGTCTACATCTTCACGAGTACACCCAGTTTTCCATGTTCCGTGCTTAAAGAAGGTTATAGGCGACAAGATCCCAGTTCAAACTATATTTCCAGAACTTGACGAAGAAGGAAAAATCATATTGGAGCCTGAATCCATCACTGACACAAGAATTCGCCAGTTGAGGAATAGATCCATTTCAGAGTATCTCATTAAATGGAGGAAACTACCGGCTGAAGATTCCACTTGGGAAGATGAGTCGTTTATACAGAAGCATCCAGAGTTACTCAAGCGTTGCGAACAACACTTGTCTCAAGGTGAGGGGCATGTTAAGCCCTAATATTGGCTCATTACCCCTTAATTGGGGCATATTATATTAGTAATGTTATTTTAGTTATGTCGGCTTTAGGCCATTAGTTGTAATTATACCTCCTTGTCTCCTATATATACCAAGGAGACATTTTCATTTTGAATCATCTTGTACTTGAACATTTAAGTGGGGTAAAAGGAGGTTGCCCCCTCGAAGAGGCTTATTATCTGAAATTATCTCTTTTTCAATGCGTTGAGTACTTTTTCTGAGGTTTTTCTATGCTATATTGATATTTGGTTCTTAACAGTTGTTAAAAGTAGGAGACTTTAGATAGTTAGCTCTGACAACACTTTAGAACCCTAGTCTAGTTCGTAGGGGGGTTTTCCCACTATAGAAGTTATAAAGAGAGGAAACATGTGGATCGAAAGACAATCAACATTAAGTTTTTCTTTGACTTTTACTAAAATTGAATTTCTTAACATTAATTGCTAACACGTTTTAAACACTCAATTTCACATTTTTTAAATGTTATGCAAGGATCGACAGTGAGGGAATGGAATCTTGTCACAAGAGAACAAAAATTGTTAAGGATGCAAATGATGGTGATGTCTTGGTCATTGATTCATCTGGAGTGGTGCTTGAAGCTAATGAAAGGGGCAATTTTTTTTACATAGATTTGAGGGATATAGTAGAAAGAACGTATAGACGCAATTTCTACTTACAGTAAAAAAATAAATCTAGTGACTCCAAGAATTAGGTTATACATACACGAAAATAAGTGTGTCCATAGCCATGTTCAATGAGACTCGTCAGACTTACAATAACAAAAACTTACAATAAAAAAAAATCATATAAAAGGTATTATTACTAAACATGTTTTTCTATAATATGTTCCAATAATTATCAAATTAATTTGTTTTTCTATATTTACTTTCATGCCCATTTAAGAAAAAAATATTGTGTTTTTTTCATTTTTCAGGAAGATTATGAAAATTTCAAGCGATAAACGAGGGGAAATCCAATACATGCTAGTAGGGATATCCAAAAGAGTGTACAAGGAGATGGCAAAAGAAATGAACATAATTGCATCACATGATGATGCATCCCAATAACAACGTTCATCAAAAGTATGTGATCATTCATTTATTCTTTTATGTACATCGAATTTATTTATCATATTTAATATTAATGTTCAATTGTTTTGTTGCAGAAAAGAAAACAAAATGGAATCCAATCACTACATAAGACATGGCGACAATAAAAAAAATGGTCGATTGCAAAGTTTGTGAGAACTCACATTTTCGACGATACTTAAGTTTTCATATTTGTTGTAATATTTATATTTAAAAAATTAATTTACATTGCTCAATGGATGCCTTCTAATAGGTGCTAACATACAAAGAAGAGTTAATTGAAAAATTGATCAACATTGGGTTAACTAAGGGTTATGAGTATATGTTGAAGTATCAAGGTTTAATTGAACAATTTGTAAGTAGCTATGGTGTTTAACTTGTTTTTATAATTAATGGAACAATAAGAAATCTTTATATCAGTTATATTGACTATGCTTTGTCATGACGTATTAAACATATAGGAAACATAGTATGGAGATGAGTAAACATTAAAACTTGTGATAACCAACATGAGGCAAGGCTTCAGAACGATTTGTATGGTTTATGAATCACTCACTCCTATGATAATCTTTTTTATTTACGCAATCATGTATATTCTCCTATATTATAATAGATTAACTTATTACACTTTATTTCTATGTTCGTAGAAAGAACAAGAGTAGTTGGAACGTCAACAAGAAGTCAAACAAGAAAACATCTGCTTAAATAGCCAAAGTACAATATTTCCTACGAGTGATCAAGAAATGAGGGATGCACACAACTTGAGCAATGACAATAGTTCAAGTGAAAACTGACAATCAATATAATTGAATGTTACTGCAAGTTGTATGTTTTGTAATATCGATATGTAAAAATCAGGGATATTTTTGCTTAATGTAGTGGACATAATGTCCCAATTGCATGAAGACATGTTACCAATAATTGTAACAATGACATATTGGTTCCATTTTTATTATTGTGGACCTTTATGTTGTCCCATTTGGTATGACCATGAGTTTCATATTCATATATAATAAAATGGGTTTGTTATTTTATTGCATTGTCAAATATTGTTAAATGTTGCAGTGTTGATTAATTAATATGTGAATGATTTACATTGTTGCAAATAACTGATTAATAAATATGTGAATGATTTTCATTGTTGCAAATAACAGAGGTGTAATCCATTGGATAAGGCATTTAGGTTTTTATTATATCAAAATGCAATAAAAAAAAATTAAAAATCAATATTATTATAAAAAATATTTGTAAAAAAATAATTAATTAAAATATATACATATTAGTGCATTCTTATGAACTCACAAAATGGTTCCTTAAATAATATAGACATTGGTGCTTTTTAAGGGGGTTATACCGGTGCATATTAAGCATACTAAAACACCAGTACATATTAATTATATGGAAGCACTGATGCATAAAATGTGTGATAATATATATCATTTTCAAATTTTACGATGGGCATGTGATAAATATGCATCGGTTTTTTAAATATAATAATAGCATCGATGATTTACAATACTTAAATGCACCAGTGCATTTAATAAGATAAACACACAAATGCATTATATTTAATATTGTAAGGCCCCCTATCCTGGTGTTCATGGTTTTAACAACAAATTTGTTATCTAATTTATGTTTCTATTTTGATTAAAGTAAAATCTAATTTATGGTTATGTTCTAGTATAAATAACAGTTAAATATCAAATCAAATTAACACATTTTCAAGATATAGGTATATATTTGATCTTTCATTCCTAAAAAAACAATAATAATAGTCATAGAAATATAAATGAAATATTGGTTGAAGAAAAAAATTGTCCTTTTATTGCCTGTTGATAACTTGCTTAATGACATACCTGAAATGGATTCCTCCTAGACAGCTAGGAACAAATCTTCTCTGGCTCCCTAGCTCTAGGAAATCAGATTTCCTGGCCCCTGAGCCCAAAACCCCAATAACACCAGCCCAATTGTAACCCCCCCCCAAAAAAAAAGTTTTCCGACCCTTTCTCCTCTCAAAAATTTCGTCTTCCTTCCTCCTCCCCCCTGTTTCTCCTTCCCTCCTTCTCCAAAAATAAAATCCCCCTCCCCCCAATCCAACTCCCTCTTCCTTATCCTCCTCCCTCAAATTCCCTTCCCCCATCATCAATTCCCTATCTACCTTATCCTTGTCATAAATTCATACCTATCCCAACAACAAATGAAATACTTAATTTTATTCATTGTTGCATTTCCTAAATCAAAAGAATAATTAAATAAATGATAAAACCTACTTAGTTCAATAATTAATTAATTTAATTTAATTAATTATAATAGTTAATTAATTATTTAACTAGGTGTTACGTACACCCGCCCTTCAAGAAAATTCATCCTGAAGTTATAGTAACTTACAATACAAGGATAATAATAACATGATTCATACATATAGATCATATACACACATCATTGATTTAAAAAATCATAAATACTAGTGTAAATGCATGAGGCATGTATGCGTAGCTAACACAAACAAGACTCACATGTGTACTAATGACAATAATAATCACATCTAATACAATTCCTATATGCTTTCAATTCGATCAACAATGTTATTAATTTCATAAAGAATAATAAACCATTCACAATATTTGCAGAATCCTTCAATTATAATAATTTAACACAAGTAACATTCACTTAGATAATTGTATTTCAATTAAGCCCCTTTCTATTTATTTTTTAGAAAAATAAAATCAAACACTTACACTATAAGATTAGAAACCCCACACACTCTTAACTAATTCTAATCATCCTTCCTCCCTAACTTACTTCCATCTTCCATCCCTATCCTTCCTCTGCTAGACTATCCTGGAGGCTCAACTATATTGACCTAACTCCAGATAGAATCTGTAAGAGGAAGTGTTAACTACCTTGACCAAGCTTATCCAGTAGACATCTGGAAGTAATCATCACATGTCTAGGGGAGCATGATCTAACACCATCCTCCCATGACTCTAGGTTTCAAAGGATACACAGTGGGAAATGTCTCCACCCCTCTTGATAGAACTAGGGTCAACACCCCATCATGGACTATACAGTGGCACTGTGTTGCTGGGATTTTGTCATCGTATATTCAGTTTCAGGTAGTCTCTCTACTTGAAAAACCTACACTTTCCCACATATTATTGCAATGCATTTTAACCAACATAATTTAACATGCAAAGATTCATACCATATTATTTCTTAGTCGATATTCAAGACATCAACCATTTATTACCATCATCCCTTGGCTATTTCATAGCCCATTAATCTGTAGGTTAGTCATAACACATACTTATGAATATCCATACACCATTAACATGTAATTGCATTCAACCATATCATTAACTTGGTATCCATGTACCAATATCTTTCAAATTGTAATTCTTTAAGCTAGAAATAGGTTGCATAATATCCATCATAAATCACATAACAATAAACATTCATAGTATTCACATGCACATAAGTGCATATGTCCAAAATTTAAAGTGTCAAGTAATCAATGTTCCACAAATCATAAACAAATAAAAATACGACTAGACCATAAGTAATTCTAGTTTTCTAAGTCAAAATGGGTCATTACATACACCCATCCTTCCGGAAACATAGTCTCAATGTGGTAAAACAAAGTGAGGGATGATCTCATCGTAAGGTCTCAGTATCCTCCCAAGTAGCATATCCTAGGCTATACTTGTCCCACTGGGCCTTAACTTGGTCCACCAAACGATTCCTGAGCTATCGAACCCTATGGTCCAATATGTGTAGTGGTTCGACCATGATGGTTCTCGCGTCTGAGACCTGCAATTACTTCGAATTTAGTTTGTGAGATTCATCAATAACATAATGATGTAGAACAAATACATGAAAAACATTATGAGTTTTATGCAAGTGGGATGGCAATACGAGGCGATAGGAAATAAGTCCAATTCTCTCTTGGATTTTAAATGGTCCTATAAATTGAGGTGACAACTTTGTCCCTTTCCCAAACTGAATGGTACTCTTATTAGGCCTAATACAAATTTAAACTTGATCTCCCACTTTATAACTTCGGTCAGTCCTATGTGCATCAACATAAATTTTATGTCTATCATGTGCCTCCTTTAATCATTGTATAATCTGAATCATCTGTTCCTCCATCTCTTGAATCAATTCCGACCCTACTATCACTTGGTCTTCTAACCTTTCCCAACTCAATGGTTTCCTGCATGGCCTTCCATACAAAGTTTCATAGGGATACATTCCAATTGAGTTGTGGAAACTGTTATTGTAGGAGAAATCTACCAAAGGTAGGTAGTTCTTCCAATGGGTTTAATTATCCATAACATACATCCTAAGCATATCTTCCATAACCTGATTTACTCTTTCAATTTTCCCATCTGTTTCATGGTGATATGATGTGCTCAAGTTCAAATAAGCCCCTAATGTTGACTGCAAACTTGTCCAAAACTTAGATGTGAATCGAGAGTTCCTATTTGAAATGATCTTCTTGGGTAACCCATGCAGATGGATGACCTCACTTATAAAATCACGTGCCATATCAATGACATCATAAGTGTCTCTGACTATAATAAAGTGATCACTCTTGGTCAACTTATCAACTATAAAAAGATTGGCATTGTGCCTCAGTGATGTGAATGGAAAACCCATAATGAAATCCATATAAATGAATTCCCACTTGGACATATGAACATCATGCGGTTGTAGGAGACCTATTGGGTGGTGATGATCAACCTTCACTTGCTGACGCTCAAGTCACTTGGTGATGAAATGGAATACATCATGCTTCATGAATATCCATAAGAAAATCTTCTTCATGTTTGCGTACATTTTCTTCACACTCATATGTGCATAGTAAAGTGCTCTATGGGATTCCTTGAGTATGATGCTTCGAATATCCCCACCCTCGGGGATATACATTCTTCCCTGATATCTTAACAATCCATCTACTTCAAGGTTATATCCTTCATACTTTGGCTTTAACTGCCTCCTACTATAGAGGGATGAAGTAACCTTTAAATACCAACTATCTCCAAGAAGTTTCCCCAACACTCGCTCCCTCAGATTAAATTTTATGGGCACCAAGGATAAGATACACGGTCTCCTACTCAGGGAATCTATGACCACATTATCCTTTCCCTTGATGTATGAAATTACAAAATCATAATCACTCATAAAATTGCTCCATCGACTCTTCCTAGCATTAATATCCATTTGAGTGAAGAGATGATTTAAGCTTTCATGGTCTATTTTGAGCTCAAAGCTTCACCCCATTAGATAATGCCTCCAAAGCTTCAAAGCTAGCATTACAACTGCCAAATATAAATCATGAGTAGCATATATCTCCTCATGTTGCTTCAACTTTCTTGACACATACACTATCACTCTCCCATCCTACATTAGCAGGACCCCCAATCCTTGCTTCAAGGCATCCATGCAGAATGTGAAGTATTTTTCCATATCCGACACTCGTAGAATTGGCACACTAGCGAGTAACCTCTTAAGCTCGATGAATGCAATATCACACTCATCTGTCCACTCATACTCGAACCCCTTACATTGCAAGGTGGTGATGGGTTTTTCAATCTTAGAGAATCCTTCCACAAATCTTCTATAATAACCAACTAGCCCCATAAAGCTTCTCACCTCATGAGCATTCCTCAACATTGGCCCATCCATTATGGCCTTCACCTTTTCCGGGTCTAAAGAAATTCCTTCACCCGAAATGATATGACCTAAATAGTGAATATATTTCTAGAATAAAGAGCACTTTGACAACTTACCATACAACTTGTTCTCTCTAACACCACTCACAAGTGTTCCTCATGTTCTCTTTCGTTCTTGGAATAGAGGAGGATATCATCAAGAAAGACCAGTACAAGATGGTCTAGGTTCTTTCAGAATACACCATTCATGAGGCTCATGAATATTGTTGGTACACTGGTCAAAGAAAAAGGCACTACAATGAACTCATAATGTCAAAAACGAGTTCGAAAGGAAGTTTTAGGAATATCTCTTTCCTTAATCCTTAATTGGTGATACCATGATCACAGATCAATTTTTTTGAAAATTGTTGCTCCTTTCATCTGATCAAAGAGATCATCAATCTTTGGTATTGGGTACCTATTCTTCACTATAGAGTGATTCAATTCCATGTAGTCTATACATAGTTGTAAGGAACCATCCTTATTCTTAACGAATATTACCGGTGCACCCCAAGGTGAAACACCGGGCCTTATAATCCCTAAGTCCAATAGTTCCTTCAACTGCATCTGCAACTCACAAAGTTTTGGATTTGTCATCCTATACAATGTCTGGGAAATTGTATTTGCGCCGGGTTTTAGTTCGATGGTAAAATCAAGCTCCCTCTCATGAGGCAACCCTGATAACTCTTTCGGAAAAAATCCTTAAATTCTGACATAATTGGATACTGATCTATAGAGGGTCCCTTCCTTTCATTTGTTGCTTCCACTACAAATAATAGATAACCTTGCCTCATGAAACATTTAACCTTCATTTTCAAGATAAAGCGTAGAGACACCTTCCTCTATATACCATGGATCTCTACTAACCTTCCTTCATCATCTATGCAAAGCACCCTATTTGTGAAACAATCTACCATAGCTCGATGAGCCTCTAACCAGTCCATCCCAATGATTATATCATACGTCTCTAGGGTGATGACATACACCTTCAACCTAGTGGTAAACACTCTGAGGTATACAAGACAATTATCGATGCTAGGTCCTACCGCTTGCTTTTCCCCTGAATCCATCTCAACTTGTTTCAAGTCAATGTGCTCGTAAGTTGCCAACCCACACTTTTCTAATGCACGAGATGAAATGAAACTATATGTAGCACCATACTAGCTACTCCCTGAGAAGGTCGTGGAACTACTTGCATAACTAGTGATGAGTGGGATGTTGTACTTGTTGCCATTGAAATACTTTATGCAATTGTTCTAGGTGCGACTCTATTCCCATAAGGAGGTGGCCTAGATATTCTCCCTTGGAGAAGGTCCTAGGGGCATTCCCTCGAATCCAGGTTGTTGTGGAATAGTTGATCTCATACCTCCATTTAAGCTCATATGTTCTTCTGCGTAATGAGGAGTTTCAACCACTTCGGCCACTGACGATGATTTTCACATTCACACCATGGTCCTTATCTTGGAATTTAAACATACACAAAAAAATATTTCTATCGTTGATCAATATCCATGTAAGAGACATACTTTACTAACTCCATGAACCTGATTTCATACTCTTCCACCATTCGGTTTCCCTGAATTAGAGCATGAAATTATCCTACCTGTTGTTCTTCATATCAAGTCAGAAAATATTTTATCCACAACCTTTCCTCAAAAAAGTCCCAAGAGATGGTGTTTGGAGTAAGGTGAAATTGCGTCTCCAGATTACCCCACCAGTTTAAGGCAATGTCTCTCAACTAAAACATCGTTATCTTAACTTTTTATGTGGAAACATAGTCTCTCAAGGTGAAACATATCGACATTCCTTCCAACCATGCCTCTGCACGTTCACTTGCACAGCCCCCAACAAACTCCAAGAGTTTAATTTTCTCCACTTCTCTGGTGACGTCCCTGTTGGCACTTGAATCCATTAGGACCAGAATGACAACCTCATGAGGATGTAAATCCCCCTACATTTTTATAGAGGTGGTACTCCTCTTTACTTTCATATTTTCTTGGGACTCTAGATCTTCAGAATATGGGACTTTGCAGAATTTTGTCGTGGTAATCAAAGAAATATAAAAATAACAAGAAACAAAATGTTTTGTTTTTATTTTTAAAGAAAGTTCCTGAGAAACGACCAGGAACCACACACTTCATACATTTAAAAAATATAGACAAAATTTCCCCACATCCATCATAGTTAAACTAAATATTTCTGATCACAAAAACATAAAAAGAAGATGGTCTCCATGCATAACATAACTTTAATAGAGTGAACACCTGGGCATACAAAATAAAGATAATGATAGATCAATCTCAAATACTTTATACTCAAAAATCAGAGTTACAAATCACAGTCAAAATTGATTATGAAATGGCTCTCTTGAAATTTCTAAGAAAATATATAGTCTGTTACATATCCTTTGAAATTTAAAATGTGTTTGTCCTTAGGACTAGGATTGGGGCTCCTGTGGACCATAAAGAAAATATAAACAAGAAATAATCTTGTAGAAGGAGGATGATGGGTGATAGTAGAACATCAACACCTAGAAAGAAGACAAGGAGAAGTTATTAGACTTTGGTTAAACCTTTCTAGTGAAAGAAGCATAGTAATTGGATGAAAGAACTAATAAAGAAAGAACAATGTGATCAACATAAAATTACTATGATGGTCTCTCATGTCTTCACTTGCTCATTTCTTCCCTTTTATTGTCTTCATTAATGGTTATAGGAACCATCTCAACTGTTTCTTTCCCCTCATTGGTCAATTTGTCGATTTCTTTCTTGAACCATTCTTCAATATAATTTTTCATTGGTGCCAAGTTTATCTCATGCAAGATTTTGATGTTGAGTAACTCGCTCTCCAAGTCTCTTAAATCAAGGGAAATACCATGTAATTCTTATTCAATATATTGATTCTTTATGGATTAGTCCACTAGGAAATTGTCTGTGTCGTCTTGATTATATTGGAGTATACCATAAAACTTTTCAACTAATAACCCTTTAAAAATCTCAACTTGTTTGTCAAACTATTGCTTTGTTAGGAACATTGAGTTGATAATTAATTTGGGATCTTGTACTTCATTAGTAATTCTTGCTAGGTCTATCTTTGTGAGCCTCTTGAACAATTCTTCCCTTTTCAGTATGCCTTTGTTGCATGCTTGGACAATATTATTCAATTTTTTAATATTTTCTTTCCAACAAGCATTCAATTGTTTTATCCGACTTGGGGAGGGTATATCCTCCTCTCTTCTTCTGAGTTCCTTCATGATAGAGAATTTTATTCCAAAGGGTAGTACAACATCAATGTAGAAACATTTCTCGTTCTTCAGGTCATCTTGCAAATATTCATGGAAGGCATGCACCCTCGAGCCAAAAGAAACAATGTTTTTCAAAACTTTTTGTGCCTCTGTGATCAATGCCATTATTTTCTTAATATTTATTTATACAAAGCTCCTGGCTGATGTAAGTAGTCTTGAAAAGAGTGTTATTTCAACTAGATAATAACTTGCAATGAATCCTTTCAGATATATAGAAATAATAAAACCCTTGCAAATCATGCTTTAATGCAATTTAATGAAAAATCTTCTCGAGCCCATCGTTTATTAATGAGGATATTTACGGAGCATGCATGATCAGTTATTAACATTAAACCATACTAAATGCATATTAGGAAAAACACGAATATGGCGAGGATGAAAAAGAGCAATTTGAATTTGGGGCTTGTTGTGAACCCACCAACCCAGGAACCTGTGAATCTGTGGTTGTGAACGATAAAAAATAGGATAAGTGTTGCACATCAGTTGATTGGGCTTGGATACATGAGAAATGAAATACTTAGGGGATCGGTACCCACGACAAGTCCGATGACCATAATGCAGATCACAGGTGTTTGGGTACAAAATGGAGATTACGAAACTTGAAAGATGAAATCTTGAACAAGTGAACCCACGGTTGCAAAAATGGTTAAGTATATTATAACAAGGCAGTCAATAGAACCAATGATATAGGAGCATGGATGGAGGTGAAAACCCACGATCCACCAACCCACGAACCCACCGATATTTGAAATGCGACTAAGTATAGTAACTAGAAAGGGAAAAGAGAAGGGAGAAAAGAAAGGGGAATGAGGGTAGGTATAGAGGAGGGAAAATAAATGGAAAAAATAAGTTGGGAAAATATAAAGTGAGGGAAATATAGGAAGCAGGAATTGATCTCAACAACTAGCTCCAACTGTGGGATGATAACCCCCTATGAGTTGTCAAGAATCCAGAATCTTTATGACCAGGCGCTTCCATCGATTGGGCTATGGAGTCAAAGGTAAGAATATACAAATTAAATAAATGAAAAATAAAATTTATGTACAGGGAAATGATAGAGTTTTAGGTGATTAAACCTTTCAAATGTTTCCCATTGATAGGAAACATTAATATTTTACCCTTCATGTCTTTGAGCATTTATGAATTAAAACCCAGGACCTTATCAATGATGTATGGTCCAATCCATAGTGCTTCAAACTTTGTATACATCGATGGTTTCTCCTTGTCTTTGTTCCAGAGTAACACCAATTCTCCCTTCTGAAAATTCTTTATAGTTGCATTCTGGTCAAAATATATTTTGATACTTTGTTGTCTCTGAGAAGTTCTATTAAGGGCTTTACTTTGTTCTTCCTCTAATTTCAACAGTTGGTTGATCCTTCTTTGTATAGGTGAATTGTCTTCTTCATCTTTTGTACTAACCACAAAAGTCAAAGTATTGAGTTGAGGATAATTGGAAATTGATTCTTTCCCATAAACCAATGTATATAGAGGCAACCCAATGTTGTCTTTTGAAGTCGTTCTGCTTGCCCACAATGCATCAGTCAGCTTCAAATGCCAATTCCTTTGGTTCTTGTCAATAGTTTTCTTCAATATCTTCATGAGTGTCTTATTTGTGGATTCTACAAAACCATTTCCTTGTGGATAATAATTTGTTAATTGCCCCATAATAATTCCATGTTCTCCACATAATTTTGTAAATTTTGAACCAATGAAAATCAAACCATTATCAGTGATAAATTTCTCTAGGACATCGAATCTTGACAAAATATTATCTTTGAGGAACATAATTAATTCTTCAGAATCAACCTTTGTTAATGCCACTGCTTCCGACCACTTCGTAAAATAATATGTAGCGGTGAGAATATACACACGTCCCTTGATTGACTTTGGATTTATTGGCCCGACGACATCAAGTCCCCATTGGGAGAATGGTTGTTCTATATTTATAGGCAGTAACGACATCACAAATTTCTTCATTTTCCTTGAAAATTGTTGGCAAGATACACACTTCCTTATTGTGGCATATGAGTCTCTAAAAATTTATGGCCAATAAAATCCACCTCTTATTATCCTATGGGCGGTGGCCATAGGTGCAAAATGTACACCACATATTCCTTCATGGAATTCCCTCATTAGTTCTTGGGCTTTGTTTTCATCAACACATCTCAGTAATATACCATCGTAGTTCCTTCTGAAAAGTATGTCAACAAT
Organism: Picea engelmannii; assembly: GCA_009831015.1. NCBI lineage: Eukaryota > Viridiplantae > Streptophyta > Pinopsida > Pinales > Pinaceae > Picea > Picea engelmannii. The sequence continues at coordinate 138,754 of ML788956.1, forward strand.
CAACACATATTGATTTGACTTCATCTTCAATGTTCTTCACTCTTTACGGCTCGTGGTAACTAGAAACTTCTCAGACCTGAAGTAGAATACAATGTCTCCATACCATTCTGAATCAACCAATGGTTCTCCAACTGAAATTGAAATCATTCCATCCACATAATATCTATTTGTGACGAGCTTACATAAACCTTTTCCTTTACAAACTTTAAAAGTTTAATCTTAATATCATATTCTTGGATCTTCGCCAGCCATTTAGCCCATTTTCCATATGTCAATTATTGATTCAAAAGCATATTCACTGGTGAGGATAAAACATAAGTAATGACATGAAAATTTAGTATGTACATCTGAAAGTGAGCCACCACATTCGCCAAGGCTTTCTTTTCTAGTTCTGAATACCTCAATTCACAATCATGGAGGGTTTTTCTCATGAAACTAATTTAGATTTCTTCACCCCTGGTATTCCTCTGAGTAAGAACAGATGCAACAATTGTTTCTGTAGATAACAAGTAGATGATGAAATCCATTTGAAAATATGGGCTAATGAGGACTGGAGTTGTGGTGATCGCTCTTTTGATATTATTGAAATCTTCTTGTGTATCAACTGTCCATTCAAACCTTTGGTATTTTTTTAACAACAAATTGATAGGCTTCACAATACTTGCATAGTCAGGAACAAATCTTCGCACAAAGTTGATCTTGCCAAAAAACAATTGAACTCCTTTATTAGATGATGGGGGGTTGAGTTCATTTATGGATTTAAATCTTTCTGGATCTATATAAATCCCTTCCTTGCACACAATATGACCCAATAGTTTGCCTTGAGTTACAATGAATAAACATTTTTTTGGGTCTAGTGAAACACCATATAATCTACATTTGTCAAAAACTTTCCTCGAGTGATGATTGTGATCACCCCTTGTTTTTTAATGTACTGTCAAGTCATCTTGATAATCTTCCATGAATTTCCCTATCAACCCGTTGAAAGCATGATCCATGTCCCTCTGAAATGTGGCTCTTGCATTCTTCAAACCAAATGGAATCCTAGCATATGCATATGTCTCCCAAAGTGTTATGAATTTTGTCTTTTCTCTATCTTCCTCAGCAACCAAGACTTGAACATATCCAGAAACACCATCCAACATGGACATACAAGTTGATCCCATGACTTGCTGGAGAATAAACTCCATGTTAGGTAAAGGATAGTTATCCTTTATGCTTTCTTTGTTAATATCCCTGAAATCCACACACATCTAGATTTTCCTGGTCTTATTTCTTACTAGCACAGGGTTTGAAAGCCAATCGGAATATCTAGTGGGATATATTATTCTGACCTTCTTTAATTTCTCCAATTCAACCTTTACCAGAGGTTTTAATTTGGGGATCATCATGCTTATTTTTTTCTTCACTGGATTTACTTCTTCTCTCAAAGGAATGATATGTTGAAATATTGTTTTATCATAGGCTTTCAAATCATCATAGGTCCATGTGAACATATCAAGATATTCTTTAAACAATGCAACATATTGGTCAACTTCTTCAATGGTGCAATCAACTCCGAAGTTGACATATTTTGGGGAACTATCAGTTCCAATATTGATCTTTCTTGTTTCTTGAACCTTTCAGAGTGAAATTTGTTCTAGGATATTATTAGCATGATCATATTTCGTAAAAAAAGACTCAGATTAAATACAATCTTTCGAGACAACAGATATGTTATTCTCTTCATCATCATCATCAACATTTAACAAAAACAATTCCAACTATTCATCATTCTCAAACACTTTCAAATATTCCAGGTTATTGGGTATAGAAGGTCATAATACTTTTTCTACTTGAAAATATGTTTTTCTTTGAATATCATCCGAGTTTGACAATGAGGCCGCCAAGGCCAATGAATTTGCCTTCTGGTTATTGTCCCTTGGAATGAAAGAAATGTTGAAAGAGCTGAAATATTCCATCAATTCGTTAACTCTTTTGAAATATAATTTGAGTCTTTCCTTCTTGATTTTATACCTCTGGGTGACTTTATTAATTACCAACTTGGATTCGCCAATCACAACTAGATGTTCTATCTTCATTTCTTGTGCAAGAATCATTCCCTGAATCAAAGCTTCATATTCTGCCTCATCATCAGTACATGAAAATTCAAGTTTGATAACACATGGATGAATAATCTTACCTGGACTTACAAGAACAAGTCCAACTCCAACTCCACTCCTAGATCTTTAACAATCTCCATCGAATGACATCCTCCAGTAACCTTCAAACATATGCTCATGATTTTTAGTATCTTGAATTTTCTCGAGGATTTCAATGTGTTCCATATCTAGGATAACATAATTTCCAATCCCAACATATACATAATATTCCATTAATTCATTATCCTTCCTTTTGAAAGAGAAGGGTTTCCTAGGTTCGCGGGGCACTTTAATAATTGCTCCTTCTTTTCTTGGAAGCATCATGCAACTTCCATCATTCATTATGTATCCCTCGATCATGGATGACCAATCTCTTCCCAAAAAAACTCCATATGTCGGGGGAAGGTCTACCACAATGATATTGAAAACTATAATAATATGGGGAGCCGTCGTGATCCAAGCATAAAATTCCTTGATTTCTCCATAAGTTGACACTTGTTTGGAATCAATTGCATATATACTTTCACCAGTATCGTAATATTTAGTACAGTTCATGCCCAATGCCTCCATGACCTCCAGTGGCATAATATTATTGGCCGCATCCATATCATCTAAACAATTATGAAGTGCAACATCATGATTTTCAATTGAAATATGAAAGGGAGGAATTTTTCCTCTCAACTTGGCGGTTGATTTGTTCTGGATTTGTTTCGGACTTGTAACAACAACTTCTACTTTTTCAGATGGATCATCCAACAATCTTAAACTTTTTTCCCTTTGTTGGGGAATCTTCACTACTTCTGTAAAAGGAAGAGTTATCCTTAATTTATTAAATTCCTCTACAACATTCTATGTCATTTGAGTGGAGTTTGGCATTGAATGTTTCTTCTTAATTCCAACGCTATCCGCCATTTTCTCATTTTCCCTTTTCTCATTTGTTTTTTCTTTATCTTTTTGGTTTTCCTTCTCAGAACAATTTTTACTCTTAGATCTATTTACAAATCCTCTTTTCTGGGCGATGTTTTCTTGCGAGTTGGGGTCATTGTCACCTTCTTCAAATATATACATGGACATATCACATCCATCCATCTATACAGTTTCAGAACTTTCATCAGGTGAATAGTAGTTCTCTTTCTCAACCATTTTCTCATCATATACACCATCGAGAACAATTGCATTGGGGGTTGGCTTCCTGGGAACCTTGGTCTTTATGGATTATCCGTGTTTTCAAAGCTCACTCTGTTTTCTTGGGGAGGATTCCTTCTTTGATCTGGGATTGACATTCTTGGATTTTCCACATAATTATCCCCCCTTCTTAGTCTGGTTATCTCGTTCTGCATTTGCTTGATAGTTCTATTCATTTAAGAAATTTCAATTCTTTGCTTGGTTTCTTGTGTTGCAATAGGGTCTACCTTCACATCCGGTATGGTTCCCTTGAAATATCCTCCTCCAATTGTTTGATTTTGGTTCAGTCGTGGCTTGAATTCTTCGTTCTTTCATGAACTAGAGGCTCCTTGATTACCAATACTCAATCCTCCTAGTTGCCTTTATACTTTTCCCAGTATGATTTCGGGGTCAACACCCATTTCAATCATAATTTATTCCATCTCAGTGGATTTAGTCATTTCTTCCTCCAAGGTATCCATTTGGGATTCTTTGATAGCATATTTCACATTCGGGGGCATTGCATTATTATAACATTCGAGTATGACTGGGTCATTAGGTCTTTTATCTTCTAGAATCTTACTCAAGGTTTTATTGAACCTGAGATTAAAATCTCGCATTCTTTCATTCTTCCTCAAACCATTCTGGGTGAAATCAGTGAGAAGGGTATGATAAGCAATTGGAGGGGTGAATATAGTCAATAACATGGATTCAAGGTCATTAAACGAGCAAATTGATATACTGGGTAATGTCGTATACCATTCATATGCTCTTACTGATAAGGTTTGAAGAAATAACCTTACCATGACATCGTCATACTCAACACGATGAAAATCACAAACATTAACAAATAAGTGAAGGTGCCTCTTTGCATCGATTTCCTGTCTCCAGAAAATTCCTTCAAGGTACCCTTAGGGAGAATAGGGAGATCATGTTGCTCACCTAGAATATTTAGAGGGGAATCTCTTATTCTTCTTCGATTTCCAAACCTTAGGTTTTATTGATTTCTTGCAACACCTCTTCCACCTCCTTGTCTCTCTTCATGAGGTTCTTCTCATGTTTGTTCATTTCTTTCTTCCACATCCAGAGAGGTTCTCGGAATATGATTTTCCCTTCTTAGAATATAGATTTGCTTGTTTTTACTTCTGGTAATGGGTCCCTTGTATTCGTACAACTTCAATCTTGACCTTGTCCTTGTGCTGCTCTAGCTAGCCTTTGGTTTATTCGGTCTTGTCACTCGTCTCTCCTCTGTCTCTGGAGGATTTCTCTTTCTTCTTCTCAGGCTAAGATCTGCCATGACCTTTCTAATTCTTCTAGGGTCTCGGTTGTTGTTATTACTAGATTGTATAGCTGATGTAAGATGCTTCATCGATTGTTCAATCCAATTTCTAGGTGGGGATGATCATTCTGGGAAAAGTAATATATTTTTTCAAAATGATAAACTAGATTCCAAATTTCAGCTCATTCCCCAATATGGTTGCCAAAATTTTTGATTCTTGAATCTGTTATAACTGAAATGAAAACCTCACGAGGATGTAAATCCCCCTGCATTTTTATAGAGGTGGTACTCCTCTTTACTTTCATATTTTCTTGTTACTCTAGATCTTCAGAATATCAGACTTTGCAGAAGTTTGTCATGGTAATCAAAGAAATATAAAAATAACAAGAAAGAAAAATTTTTGTTTTTATTTTTAAAGAAAGTTCCTAAGAAATGACGAGGAACTGCACACTTCATACATTTAAAAAAGATAGACAAAATTTCCTCACATCCATCAGAGTTAAACTAAAGATTTCTGATCACATAAAAATAAAAAGATGGTCAGCATGTATAAGAGAAATTTAACAGAGTAAACATCTGGGAAGATAAAATAAATATAATGATAGATCAATCTCAAATACTTTATACTCAAAACTCATAGTTACAAAGAACAGTAAAAAATGATCCCGAAATAGCTCTCTTGAAATTTCTAAAAATATATATAGTCTGTTACATATCCTTTGAAATTTAAAATGCATTTGTCCTTAGGACTGGGATTGGTGCTCCCGCGGACCATAAAGCAAATATAAACAAGAAATAATCTTGTAGAAGGAGGATGGTGGGCGATAATAGAACAACAAGACCTGGAAAGAAGACAAGGATAAGTTATCAGACTTTAGTTAAACCTTTCTAGTGAAAGAAATGAAGTAACTGGATGAAAGAACTAATAAAGAAAGAAAGATGTGATCAACATAAAATTACTATGATGGTCTCTCATGTCTTCACTTGCTCACTACTGCCCTTTTATTGTCTTCATTAATGGTTATAGGAACCGTCTCAACTGTTTATTTCCTGTCGTTGGTCAATTTGTCGATTGCTTTCTTGAACCATTCTTCAATATAATTTTTCATTTGGTTCCACGTTTATCTCATGCCGGATTTTGATGTTGAATAAATCACCCTCCAAGTCTCTTAAATAAAGGGAAATACCATGTAATGATTCTTCAATATATTGATTCTTCACAGAGTAATCCACTAGCCAATTTTCTATGTTGTCTTCATTATATTGGAGTATACCATAAAAAAATTCAACTGATAACCCTTTAAAAATATCAACTTGTTCGTCAAATTATTTCTTTGTTAGGAACATTAAGTTGAGAATTAATTTGGGGTCTTGTACTTCATTAGTACTTCCTTCTAGGTCTATTTCCGTGAGCCTCTTTAATATTTCTTCCCTTTTTAGTATGGCTCCACTGCATGCTTGGAAAATATTATTCAAATTTTTAATCTTTTCTTTCCAACAAACATTCAACTATTTTATCCGACTTGGGGAGGGAAGATCCTCCTCTCTTCTTATAAGTTTCGTCATGTTAGAGACTTTGGTTCCAAAGGGTAGTACAACATCAATGTAGAAACCTTTCTCATTTTTCAGGTCAACTTGTAAATATTCATGGAAGGCATGCGCCCTTGAGCCAAAAGAAATAATGTTTTTTGAAACTTCCCATGCTTCTGTGATCAATGCCATTATTTTCTTAATATTTATTTCTACATAGCTCTTCGATGATGCAACTAGGATTGAAGAGAGTGTTCTTTCAACTGGATAATAACTTGCAATGAATCCTTTCAGAGATATAACAATAATAAAACCCTTGGAAAATCATGCTTTAATACAATTAAATGAAAAATCTTCTCGAGCCCATCACTTATTAATGACGATATTTACGGAGCTTACATGATCAGTTATTAGCAATAAGCCATACTAAATGTATATTGGGAAAATAAAGAATATGGAGAGGACGGACAAAAGCAATTTGAATTTGGGGTTTTTTGTGAACCCACCAACCTAGGAACCTGCGAACTCATGGTTGAGAATGATAAAAAATAGGCTAAGTGTTGCACAACAGTTGGTCGGGCTTGGATACAGGAGAAATGAAATACTTAGGGGCTCGGTACCTACGAAAATTCTGACGGTCATAATGTAGATCACAGGTCTTTGGGTGTAAGATGGAGATTGTGGAACTTGGAAGATGAAAGCTTGAACCCATGAACCCGCAGTTGCAAAAATGATAAAGCATATTATAACAAGGCGGTCGATCGGACTTGTGATATAGGAGAATGGATGGAAGTGAAAACCCGTGAGTCCTCCAAACTCGTGAACACGTCGATCTTTGAAATGTGACTAAGTATAGTAACTAGAAAGGTAAAAGAGAAGGGAGAAAAGAAAGGGGAATGAGGGTAGGTATAGAAGAGAGAAAAGAAATTGAAAAAATAAGTTGGCAAAATAGAAAAGGGAGGGAAATTTAGAAAGAAGGAATTGATCTCAACAATCCCCTAGTGGAGGTACTCTCTCTAAGTCCCTCTAACCTTTAGGGTTACCCACCCCAGATGGTGTGGGATCCACTTCCACATCTACTGACTAGAGTCCCTTTAATGTCTCATTAATAGCCTCCAAAGAGCACAATATGAGAGCTAGCTTGGGTGATGGTGGTGGTGATACCAATGTCGATGGTCCTTGTGATGATTCTCCCAACCTCGATTTCCCCGAGTCCTAACCATATTGAATAATTGAATCCACATCCAATCAAATGCTTATTAGAAAAAGGGCTTAAGGTGTTCAACGTTTTACTTAAACTTACATTTGCAAATGTAGGGTCAGTTGTAATTTTTTTTTTAATATTTTTTTGTAAACATACATTACTCTCATAAGGTAAGTGGCTAAGGGTTAGGGTCAAAAGCCTCTAATCTTGGTAACTTCGTCCAAGTAAGCTACTAACTCTCTCTCCTTACTAGCTATGCTAGCACTGCAGGGTACACGTCAATTACCCTATCTTACCTATTTAATCAAACATTTAACCCTTCCCTTTAATGCTTTATATCCTTAAAGAACTTCTATCTTGATGTAAACAATCTCTTATAACTAATTATAGTTTCCCCCACTTAATCTCATTTAAGTCCTTAAACATTTGGAACTAATTAATATAATGTCAACCTTAGTTTATGTACTTTAATCATGATACTAATTCTAATGCTATATTAATATAATTACCTTATTTTAATATGATCTTACCTTGAGATAATAATGAAAATGTTAAAATTAAAAACTTATTCAATAAAATATATGTTAAGTCCCCTTATATATTCCTTTGTTTTAACCCTAATTTTTTTTATTTACCTTATATAATTTAATCATTATGATTATAATCATAATTACAATAAAGCCACACACACACAGACACATATATAGTAAATCTCTGAGATTAAAAGGGTTAGGAATATTTATAAATGAAGACCTCATTCCCGAAGACCAAGTTGAATTAAGGAAGGAAGTTCAAAAGGTAAAAGAAGCCATGAAAGAAGGAAAATGAGCAATAATTAGAAATTGAAAAGCTATTGTTAGGGATAGAGACTGGAAGGATACTAATAAATAGGAATTTGGGACACTTGGGATCCTTTTTTGGAACTGTCGTGGCTTTCCATGGTGCAAAGGTCCTATGATAAGTTGGATCCCGAGTGATATTGATATTATCTGTCTAGTTGAAACTTGGGAGCATGAGGATTCTAAGGTCCCTAACATAGAAGGATTTGTCTTGAGGTCGGCAAGGAACAAAAAATCCCATCGTAGCGGGATAGGAGGCATAGCTTGTTATATTAGAAAGAGCATTTCTCCTCACATTCAACTTCATAAGATTGACCCTCTCAATCAATACATTTGGATAGAAATTTCAGACACCAATGCTAAGAATATGTATATAGCAATTTTCTATTTTTCACCTATTAATTCTACTTTTTATAAAAAAAATAATCTAGATAACAATTGTTCCTAAAATAATTTAGAACAATATATTTATAGTTTGAAAAATGAAGGTAATATCCTCCTGCTAGAATACTTTAATGCTAGGACTACAACTAAACAAGCTACTCTTTAGTACTGATTCCAACCATAATCTTTTATGGCTAGATGGGACCTTGTTTTATCTAATAGCTACAAAAGAATCTTTGAAGACCTAATTGAGAATTTGTTTGGTACTGAGTTGGTCAAGCTCTACAGCTCTCAAGACCTAATAAATTGCAATGGAGTAATGAAGTGGCCAAACTCCAACCATATGAGTTTTATTCATGGGCTAGTTAGTAGTGTTGTAGATTATGTTTTTTGACCTTTTAAATGACCATGAGCCTGAGTTTGATCATAAACCTTTGACTTTTCCATGCATAGGAGCGCCATTGAAGAGAATTATGATAATCACGGGAATTTGGGATTTGACAAAAATAAAGTTGACATCTTATTAAAGGATTTAAATAGTAAATTAAATCTCCTAACTTATAAGGAAAACATTGAAGAACTCTATCATAATTTTACAACTACCCTTTCCACTTCTATTAATAAGTTCTCTTTTGAGGTGTCCTATAAAAAGAATAATAGAACGACCAACCCTTGGTATGATAAAGAATGTAAAATTTCTAGGAAATCCATTAGGGATGCTTCTAATGAGTCCTTAAAACTCGATAAGATCAATACATACAAAGCCCTAATTAAAAGGAAAAAAATGAACTATATCAATAAAAGGAAAGAGAAACTTTCACAGCTATATAAGTTAGATCCTAAGAAGTTCTGGATCCAAATGCTAAACCATAATACTAAAGAAAATAATAGGATTCCCTTAAGGGACTGGAATTCCTACCTTAAAAGTCTTTACGAGTTCCCTAATTCCATGGACACCATTCCTATTGTCCCTACAAAGGAAGAATTTTTTTCTTTAGATGACATAGAGTTCGGGGTTAAGCCACTTGCAAATGGGAAAGCTAAGGAAATTGAAGGCTACCAAGATGAAATTTTTAAAATCGAAGGGTCAATCCTTATCCCTCACATACACAAGCTCTTCAATTTAGCACTCAAGCAGGGCTTCTTTAAACCCTGGACACAAAGCCTCATTGTTGCTATTTTTAAAAATGGGGATATAAACATTCCCTCTAATTATAGGCTCATTATGATTAGCCCAATTTTATCAAAGCTTTGTGGAATTATTTTGGAAAAGAAGATTAGCCTTTGGATAGAAATTCATGGTAAAAGAAATAAAGGTCGGGCTGGGTTTAGGAGATATCATTCAACTGTGGACCATATTGTTACCTTTAGGGTCATTGCAGAGGAGTTATGCAATACTAAAACCAATCTTTTTTGTTTTTTTGTTGACTTTATAAAATCTTTTGACATGGTTCCTAGGAAAAACCTTTGGAATAGGTTGGAAGAGATAAAAGTTCCTCTTGAGTTGAGGTCTGTTGCAATAAGGATGTATGAGAACACTATTTATAAGTTTAAAAACACCGAGGGCTGGTCAAAAGATATTAACAACAATATTAGATTCAAACAAGGTTGTCCCTTGTCCCCTACCCTTTTTGGCATATACATTGAAAAGTTAGAAGATTTCTTGGAAAAATCAGGTTGTGTCAGCCCTACTCTCACTGGCATAGTCATCAATCTTCTTCTTATGGCAAGGAGACCCCATGATCTTGAAAACCAACTAAGAATCCTCAAGGATTTTTGCTCCAAAATGGGTATGACTGTTAATACTGATAAGACTAAGGTCATTAATATTAAATCCAATAAGATCGCTTATGATACCTTCGTATATGACAACAACAACTTGGAGGAAGTGACTTCATACAAATATCTTGGAATTATAGAATTGAGAAAAGGATTATTGGGGAATGGAAAGTTTATTATGGGCTTGAAAACAATTGTAAATCAGCTGATCTTTGGAGTTGGGATAAGAAAAAACTCTTCTTTGAGACTCTTTTTACACCTATTATTCTTTATGGATGTGCAGTCTAGGGTTGTAGTATCTCTCGTGAATCCTGGAGAAAGATAGAGAAAATACAAAATAATTTTATAACCTATAATCTCAAAATTAAAGGAAATACGCCCTATCCCATCCTCCTCTTAGAAAGAAGCCTCTTCCTGATTGAGAGCATGGCTAAGACTAGATACCTAATGTATAAGAACAAGTTAAACAACATGGAAGACAAGAGTCTTCCTAAAATTGCTTCAAAATCGAGTCATAACCACCATCGATTCAAGCGAGGATGGCATAAAGATGCCCGGTCTTGGCTAAACTATTGGGGAATCATGGAGGACACCATTTTGCAGAACAAAGATACTATTAAAAAAAAACGTCAAATCAAAATTTAAGGAGAAAATGTGGTGTGATAAAGAGTTAGAGGAAAAAAGAAAATTAAGGTATTATAAGGATGTAATCAACCATAATCTAGAAGATCAAAATTATCTATCTGTTTTGCCAAGTGTAAAGAAAAAAATAAGCATTGCTAAGATAAGAACAAATTCTCACGAGCTCCATAGTGAAACTGGGTGTTGGTCAATTCCTAAGACGCCATGGGATGAAAGAGTGTGTCACCTTTGTGACACTAAGAAGGTTGAAGATGAAAAACACTTTCTCTTAGATTGTCCAGCCTATACCCATATTAGATCTCATTTTCAAAATATTTGTCACACTATCAACCTTCTTAACCTCTTAACTCAACAAATCGTATGGTAATCTTGGAAAACTTCTCTTAATGCTTTTCGAGCATAGAAACAAAATTCTAAAGAATCACAAGTAATCACTTACAATAGACCAATTCGATCTTAATCACTTAGTAATAACGTAATCATCATCATCATCATATGACATTTTATTTTAATTAATTAATAATATCTTTTATTTAAAAAACTTATTTATTAATTATCTAAAAAACTTATTTATTAATTATTTAAATAAATAGATAGATAATTCCCAAAACATTGTTTGTATTTGATATATACAAAAATAAACTTAAATAAAAATTTAAATCAAATAAAAAGGGGGCCCTTTGTATATACCATATTTAAATTACATTGTTATTTATGTTTTAATTAAAAATTCAAATCAAATATAAACTGAAAGCCTTTGTATATACGAAATTTAAATTACATTCTATTTATGTTTTAATTAAAAATTCAAAGCAAATATAAACGAGAACCATTTATATATACCGAATTTAAATTCCATTGCTATTTATGTTTTAATTAAAAATTCAAATCAATTGTAAACTAGGCGGGAAGGCAGCGCTCATGGGCCCATGTGCCTTATCCCTAGGGGATAATTTAATAATAAGATATATATATAGGGTTTGAGAGGGCCTGACCATTCTTTCACCGTGTGTGCGTACTCATAGCCAATGAGCCTTTTCACTTTCTATGCGGCCCTTATCAATTTCTAATGACCTTTCTGAGAATCCATGCGGCCCTCATCAACATTTTTTACCATCTTTTTCCTGCCAACTTGGGTTATGGGTTGTGAGATTTTCAAATGTGCGTTCGTTGGAAAAATAAAATTCCAGTGAAAAATCTAAGGGTTTCTTCACTATGCTACTTCTTTTCTTTTCTCTTACATAAATCTTTCTTTATATTTTTTTTATTAATATTTTATTTATAACATTTATTTTGTTTATTTAAATTAGTGTTAATTTTTATATATAATAAATTTTAATTAGTTCAACTTTCTTCATATATATATATATATAAATTTAATATTTTTTTTAATTAATTCTAAATTTAAATTTTCTAACCCTCTTACAAGCTTATTGGTGGTGATTCTTATAGGTTACAAGTGGTGGATCGGGTGGATAGGGATTGGATAGAGTGTATGATTTATTTCCTGCAACTCATTCTTTCATTTTTTGGTTTTCTGAAGGGTTTTGGATCAGTTTTCTTGAGGGTTCTAGATCTGGGTTGGTTCTAGTTTTGGGTTGTTTCCAATTCTGATTTGGTTTTATTGATTTAAATGACATGTAGTAGGAACTCAATTCCCTTCCAATTTCAGGGGCTATAAACCCCTTTTTAGTGTAAAATATAAAGAGGACTTATCTCTATATGGAAATATATTTTTGGGTTTTATCCACCCTAAGAAACTTTTAGTTTTCATTATTAAATTGTATGGTATTTTCTTTTTTCTTTTTTTTTTACATTTCATTTCAGTTCTAGCCCCCTATCTTTGGGTTCATGGTTTTAACAATAAAGTAAAATCTAATTTGGTTCTGTTTTAGTATAAATAACAGTTAAATCTCAAATCAAATTAACACATTTTCAAGATATAGGTATGTATTTGATCTTTCATTCCTAGAGAAACAATAATAATAATAATAGAAATATCAATGAAATACCTATTGAAGAAGAAGTTTGCCTAATGACATGTTTGAAACTAATTCCTCCCAGCCAGCTAAGAGCCTTTTCGACTCCCTAGCTCCAATAAATCATATTTTGTGGCCCCTAATCCCAAAATCCCAATAACACCAGTCCACTTGTAAAATGCCCCCTTCCCCAAGTCGAACTCTCTCTTCCTTATCCTCTTCCCTCGAATTCCCCATCCCTCATCATCAATTTCCCCATCTACCTTATCCTTGTCATAAATTCATAGCTACCCCAACAAATGAAATACTTAATTTTATTCATTATTGCATTTCTTAAATTAAAAGAATAATTAAATAAATTATAAAACCTACTTAGTTCAATAATTCGTTGAATTGATTTGATTTAATTAATTATAATAGTTAATTAATTTAACTAGGTGTTACAAATATAGACACCAGAACATACGAACAAAGTTGCATGCAACAAAATGGGAATCCGAGGCATAATAACCATAACTGCCTCGATGTGTTTTAGTCATATGTATGCACCAAGGCATTAATGTAATGGATAACCGACACATTTTTGTCTTATGTATGCACCGGGGCATTTCATGTAATGGTGCCCCGATACGTTTTCGTTTTATGTCCGCACAAAGAATTTATGTAATGGTGCACCAATGCATTTTTTGGTTTTATGTATGTTCCGGGGAATTTGATGTAAAGTCATTTTGGTGCATTTTATGTTTAGGTACACATCGGAACATTTTATTTAATGGCGCATTGATGTGTTTTGACAATATAAACACCAAGAAAAAAAAGCGTTCGCTACAACCTCCACCCGCCCAATTTTTTTTAGTTATATGGAACATCTGTTAAAACCTCCGCAACCAATAGAGGAGGTTGTAGTGGAGGTTTTTTTTTAAATTTTTTCCAAATTTTGTAATACTAAAGACCTTCACAAAAATATCCACTATAAGGTGTCCTCCTTGTAGTGTTGTGAGGTACTTTTGAATAATCCATTTACTATCATAATGATGTTTAAGGAGATTCACACTCATGGGATATATAGGTATATGTTGATTATGATTGGATAGGGGATCTAGATGGAAGGAGATCTATGAGCAGATATATGTTTTGATTGTTTGGTGGAGCAGTAAGTTGGATGAACAATTGACAAGTTGTGGTCATTTTTTCAACTGTAGAGGCAGAATATATGGTAGCTACTCATGTCTGTAAGGAAGCCATTTGGCTTATGAAACTATGTTTACAAGTAGGGCTAAGTCAGAAAGTTATTATAGTTCAATGTGATAGTAACGTGTTCAAAAGTAGGGCTAAGTTAAAGAGTTATTACATTTCAATGTGATAGTAACAGTGCCATTCATCTAGCTAAGAACCTAACCTTTCATTTGAGGACAAAACATCTAGATATCTAGTACCATTTTGTTAGGGAAATGGTAGATGATGGAAAGGAGATACAAGAGAAAGTTGACACTAGAGAAAGTTAACACTTTGCAAAATGTTGCATATGCATTGACAAAACCAATGAGCACAAGTAAATTCAAGTAGTGTTTTGACTCTATGGGCCTTATGGTCCCTAGCAATTAGCTCACAGTTTGATGCATTCTCCCTTATACTCTTGCAAGGTATATGTCAAGTGGAAGAATGTTGGAAGAGGTGTGTCATACACCTTGCAGTGCTATAGTGAAGCAGGTAATGAATACTAAGAAACAACACTTGGCCAATTAATTGGTGGTGGTTTCCACCATGTACAATTGGAAAATCATAAATTGTTTATGGTTTTGTTAGGCCTATTTATCGAGTACTAGGGTTGGAGGTTAACTTAATGTTATGGTGTCATCCTTATGTTGATGTTGAAGACTCTTCTTGAGAGCAAGAAGACTCTATGATTTGTTTTTTGTATTGTAACCATTTAGTTGTTGAATAATACATTGAGCATGCTTTAGAGTAGGGTTTTTTTCTCATAGAAGAGTTTAGAAACAAGTTGTGTAATGGTTTTCTATCACTTTCATTTGTGTTTTTCTTATCATGTAAAATTACTTGTTTGGAGTTTTCTACACATTCTTATTTTCTCCATTGATTTGTGTAAGAAGCACATTTCACACCTCTACTTTCTTACTGTCAAATATAATATTTTCTACATTTACAAACAAACAACATGCAACACGGAAAAGGGATCAACACGGACCTTTTTTACAAAGAAGGGATAAGCAGAGACCATTAATTTCTCATAGTGATTTACCAAAACATATCATTAATTTCTGATAGTGATTTACCAGAACAACCCTTTGAAAATTTCAAATATATGTCTGTAGGTTTGGGTTTTAGTTTGCAGCCTAAATATTACTCCAATTCTGATATACATTGGTGAGACATTGGTTCTCTTAAGATATGGAGCATTTTAAATATATTAGATAACATAATTTCTTCTTGGTTTGTTTAATTAAGTTCGAGGATGAATTTTGCAAGTCACTAATTTACAGTTAATTTAGATGTTTTTTTGTAGGAATATTTACAATCTGTTGAATTTACAGATTTAGATGAAAAATGATTGGCATGCCTTTTTTTTTATCTATCCAGGTTTTGGTTTTAAAAGTAATTAAACATCAGGGACAAATATTTCAACGATGTTTTTCTTTTTTATTGTCCTTCAACTAAATATCTTTTCCTGTGGGCCTTCAACTAACCATCTGCTGCGTCAAGGTTGCTCTGTATTTCTATTTTCTATTTCCTATCCGTGTATGTCAACCAGATTTTATTTGATTGTAGTAGTAAATGCCTTGGCACTGAAGAAATCCAAGGAGAAAACGATATAAAGCAAATCTGTAGTGTTTGAACTCTGAACAGTAATGAAATGATTGGCAGAGATCGAGGTTGTTGGCAATGCAATGATGAATCCAACCTTCTTCGTGAAGGTATCTTCAACTTCCCACGGGATATATGGTCTGTCGAATTAAAGATTTTCTGCTATTAGAGACAAGGAAATATACACGTCGAATTGCTGGTTTTGTGCTGCTGTTCAATGGTAGTTATGGACGGTGAGAAATCGAATTGCTTATTTAACACTTGACCTGATTGTCCATCACAAACATTGGCACAAATATCGCTATCTTAGAGACGTTGAACGTAGAGTGCTGAACTGGACTACCGAAATTTTACTGGTATGATGGACGCTTTAGTCAATCCATCGCCACGGAATATGGGGAGGTTGGGATTTCCTTTTCATGGTAACGACGATCACTGGAATCATCACATTTTCTGTTTAAGTAGTTGAACAATTGCAATTCAAATCGTTAAGGAAGGAGACAGCCAGGCAATTATAATTAGACTCACAAAAGTGAATTAAGGCAGCTACTGCTACCTGCAAAATAGCATGTTCTANATTCTGATATACATTGGTGATACATTGGTTCTCTTAAGATATGGAGCATTTTAAATATATTAGATAACATAATTTCTTCTTGGTTTGTTTAATTAAGTTCGAGGATGAATTTTGCAAGTCACTAATTTACAGTTAACTTAGATTTTTTTTTAAGGAATATTTACAATCTGTTGAATTTACAGATTTAGATGAAAAATGATTGGCATGCTTTTTTTATACAGGTTTTGGTTTTAAAAGTAATTAAACATCAGGGACAAATATTTCAACGATGTTTTTCTCTTTTATTGTCCTTCAACTAAATATCTCTTCCTGTGGGCCTTCAACTAACCATCTGCTGCGTCAAGGTTGCTTTGTATTTCTATTTTCTATTTCCTATCCGTGTATGTCAACCAGATTTTATTTGATTGTAGTAGTAAATGCCTTGGCACTGAAGAAATCCAAGGAGAAAACGATATAAAGCAAATCTGTAGTGTTTGAACTCTGAACAGTAATGAAATGATGGGCAGAGATCGAGGTTGTTGGCAATGCAATGATAAATCCAACCTTCTTCGTGAAGGTATCTTCAACTTCCCACGGGATATATGGTCTGTCGAATTAAAGATTTTCTGCTATTAGAGACAAGGAAATATACACGTCGAATTGCTGGTTTTGTGTTGCTGTTCAATGGTAGTTATGGACGGTGAGAAATCGAATTGCATATTTAACACTTGACCTGATTCTCCATCACAAACATTGGCACAAATATCGCTATCTTAGAGACGTTGAACGTAGAGTGCTGAACTGGACTACCGAAATTTTACTGGTGTGATGGACGCTTTAGTCAATCCATCGCCACGGAATATGGGGAGGTTGGGATTTCCTTTTCATGGTAACGACGAACACTGGAATCATCACATTTTCTGTTTAAGTAGTTGAACAATTGCAATTCAAATCGTTAAGGAAGGAGACAGCCAGGCAATTATAATTAGACTCACAAAAGTGAATTAAGGCAGCTACTGCTACCTGCAAAATAGCATGTTCTAAATCATCGAATGGCAGGAAATAGGGCTGAGGGGAAGAATTCAAGATACCTTCAACTGTCATATCAAATCGTTCATGTGGGGACTTTCTTAGGTCATCGGATGATCAATCAAATGGAAGGAATTATTACAAAAGTCGAGGGAATAATCCAAGAAATCTTTAACTGTCATATCGCCATATCGCCATGTGAAAAAATTAACATTCAAATGTATCTGTGTAAAACATATTAATATTAAGATAGATGGATCTGTCCCATTTTTTGAACAGGTTTTCAAAGCCATTTTTAAATTTCTAAAAGCTTAAATTTAATATCATAAAACAGAATTCATTATCACTGTAACTTTTCACTGCACATCCTTATCACTGTAACTTTTCACTACACACCCCTAAGCAGCATGAGCATGGCACACAAGCTAGTCCAGGTTTGAACCAGTTACATTGGCAAGAAGGGCCTTAACAGCAAAGTAGGCTATTGCCAACTAATCTATCTCATGTTAATAAAATAAAATGAATCAATATATTAGAGTTTTACTCAGCTTAAGAGGGTAAGTGATTACTTGCTATTCTTTAGAATTTTGTTTATGTGCACCATAGTTTTGTTGAGTTAAGAGGTTAGAAAGATTGGTAGTGTGACAAATATTTTGAAAATGAGATCTAATCTGGTTATAGGCTTGACAATCTAAGAGAAAGTGATTTTCATCTTCAACCTTCTTAGTGTTACAAAGGTGACACACTATTTCATCCCATGGAGTTTTATGGAGCTGTTGAGAATTTGCTCTTATTTCTTTACACTTGTCAAAAAAAAAAAGATAATTTTGATCTTCTAGATTATGGTTGATTTCATCCTTATAATACCTTGATTTTTTTTTCCCTCTAACTCTTTATCACTCCACATTTTCTCCTTAAATTTTGAATTGATGATATTTTTAATAGTATCTTTATTCTGCAAAATGGTGTCATCCATGATTCCCCAATAGTTTAGCCAAGACCGAACATCTTTATGCCATCCTGCCTTAGTAGATGGTGGTTAAGACTTGATTTTAAAGCAATTTTAGGAAGCCTCTTGTCTTCCATATTGTTTAACTTGTTGTTGTACATTAGGTCTCTAGTCATAGCCATGTTCTCAATGGGGGAGAGACTTGTTTCTAAGAAAAGGATGGATAGGACGTATTTCCTTTAGTTTTGAGATTATAGGTTATAACATTCTTTTATATTTGCTCTATCTTTCTCTTCAGGAGATATACTACAACCCCACACTTCACATGCATAAAGAATAATAGGTGTAACTCTAGTCTCAAAGAGAATTTTATTCTTATCCCAAATCCAAATATCGACTAATTTACAATTGTTTTCAAGCCCATAATAAGCTTTCCATCCCCCAATAATCATTTTTCGAGTGCTATAATTCCAATTGAGTTTGTGGTGAATATCAATTCCAAGATATTTGTATGAATTCACATCCTCCAAGTTGTTGTTGTTGTCGTATACGAAGGTATATTATAAGTGATCTTATTGGATTTAATAATGATGACCTTAGTTTTATCAGTATTAATAGTCATACCCATATTGGAGAAAAAATCATTAAGGATTCTTAGTTGGTTTTCAAGATCATGGGGACTCCTTTCCATAAGAGCAAGATTGACGACTATACCAATGAGAGCAGGGTAGACACAACCTGTTTTTTCCAAACAATCTTCTAACTTGTCAATGTATATGTCAAAAAGGGTAGGGGACAATGGACGACCTTGTCTGACTCCAATATTGCAATTAATCTCTTTCGAACAACCCTCAATGTTTTTAACCTTATTGCAATAACCCTTAATTGGAGAGACACTTTTATCTCTTCCAACCTATTCCAAAATTTTTTCCTAGGAACCATGTCAAAAGCTTTTCTAAAGTCAACAAAACAACAAAAAATATTGGTTTTAGTATTTCAGAAGTTCTCAATGATCCTAAAGGTAACAAGATGGTCCACAATTGAATAATATATCCTAAAAACGGAGTGGCCTTTAGCTCTTTTACTCTGACTTTGTAGGTAAAGGATAATCTTCTTTTCCAAAATAATTCCATAAAGCTTGGCTAAAATCGGGCTAATCATAATGGTCCTATAATTAGAATGAATGTTTCTATCCTCATTTTTAAAAATAGAAACAATCCTATTTTAAAAATTTCAGCTTGGTAGCCTTCAATGTCCTTAGTTTTCTCATTTGCAAGCAACTTAACGGAACTCTATGTCATCTAAAGAAAAAACTTCATCCTCTTCATGGATAATAGGAATGGTGTCCATAGAACCAAATTCTAAACTGCAATATTAAAGAAAATAATATGATTCCCATATATATATATATTATTTTAATTTATTTTTAATTTATTTGATCATTATTATATATTTTTTTATTTTAAACTTCATAAAATTAATAGATTATAATATAATATTTTCATTTTATTTGAAATTTTGTAAATTAATAAAATTAAAAAATACAAAATTTATATTTACATTGTCAATGTTGATGTCCTTTATCTTTAGGCTGTTTTATTTCACAATTTACTCATTTTTTTTTAATTATGTTTTAAAACCTTTTTAATACAATTTTATATCTTTGTTAACAAAGTCAACAAGTTACTTAAATTTTCCATATGAATTAAGTGCTTCTTATCTCTTCATACATAAGATAAGAAAATGTATTCAAATGCTCCTCGCTTCTTGTTTAATAAGTAGATATAAAAGTTCTTCTCAGTTTATGTTTTCCATTTCCTTATTTTCAAAATTATATGATAATGACTTTTCAACCTAAACCATGAATTCTCCACCAATAACATAAACGTAGAAATCCAATCATTTCTATAAACTTATTCATTATTACAAATAAAAATCCAAGCAACTCTGTTCATGTATTCATTAATGCAAAATCCAATGAAAATCTGCCCTTAACAAATTAATATCCCAATCCCGTTTTATGCATTCTTGCAATGTCCAATGATTCATTATTACAAATAGAAATCCAAGCAACTCTGTTCATGTATTCATTAATGCAAAATCCAATGAAAATCTGCCCTTAACAAATTAATATCCCAATCCCGTTTTATGCATTCTTGCAATGTCCAATGAAAGTATGATTTGAATCTGAAATTCAATTTAAAAAAAAAAAAAAAAACATTTTAATTAATTTAAGTTGCATATAGTTTTTAAAAACTTTTCTTACAGAATTTCAATAGAAGTTAAAAAGAAACAGTCTATCTCAAATTTAGACTTTGAATAACATGTCTATAATCCTCTTCAACAGGATTCAATTACTTTAAAGTTGAAAGTAAATATATATTACCAAGATTCAATTCTCTCAAAGTAAATATGTTATGTTAACTTGTTATTTTTTTATGGATGCAAAAAATGCACACTATTTAATAATAAATACATAAAATACATAACATTTAGAGGAATAAAATTGAAAAAGAATACACCTATTTGAAAAGGACTGACTACCAACAGGATTCAATTATCTCAAAATAATACCAGGATTTAATTTCTTCAAAGTAGATATATATTACCAGGATTCAATTAGGTCAAAGTAAATATGTTATGTTAATTTGTAATACTAGGATTCAATTCCCTCAAAGTAGATATTCAATTTGGTCAAAGTAAATATGTTATGTTAATCTGTAATATTAGGATTCCATTCCCTCAAAATAGATATATATTACCAGAATTCAATTCCCTCAAAATAAATATGTTATATTAACTTGTTATTTTTTATGGATGCAAAAAATGCATAACATTTAATAGATACATAAAATACATAACATTCAAAGGAATAAAATTGAAAAAGTATACACCGATTTGAAAAAGACTGACTACCAGAACTTTTCAACAAGATTCAATTATCTCAAAATAATACCAAAATTCAATTCCTTCAAAATAGATATATATTACCAAAATTCAATTAGGTCAAAATAAATATGTTATGGATATTCTAGGTTAATGTATAATAACAGGATTCAATTCTCTCAAAATAGATATTCAATTAGGTCAAAATAAATATGTTATGAATATGTTATATTAATGTGTAATAACAGGATTCAATCCCCTCAAAGTAGATATTCAATTAGGTCAAAATATATATATATATGTTATATTAACATGTAATACCAGAATTTCAATTCCCACAAATATATTATCAAAATTCAATTCCCTCGAAATAAATATGTTATGGATATGTTCCCTGCTCTATCTTTTATCAATGAAAAAAATGCACAGCATTCAATGGATCCATAAAATACACAACATTCAGAGGAATAAAGTTGAAAAAGGATACACGGATTTGAAAAGGACTGGCTACCAGAACCAATCATCCTTTTTCATAGAAACGAATTTGAAAATGACTGACTACCATAACCATTCGAATGGTCTCCATAACAAAAAATTCTGAAAGCTTTATAGAGGTGGTACGATTCGATCGAAGGAGTATAAAAGAAAGGAATGACATCAGATTGAAGGAACACCACCACCAGATTTAAGATCTCATATTGAAAGATCTCCTTCATCACAATTGGAAAACCTTAAGTGTCTATTCCTTTATTTTTATTTAGTTCTACTAATTTTTATCTAGCTCTAGCATTTTATAATTTTTTGGTTGGAATCCTATTATGTAAATTTAGATAAAATTGTTATTTTCTATTGTTTAAATTGTATTTCTAAATAAATAAATAAATATAGAATAAACCTAAAACACTCGGATCAAAATCAAACTAATAAAATTACCCAAAAACCTCCCAAAAGCTAGAACGTTTAAACTACTGCTTTTACAATTATCTTTATCCAGCTCTAGCATTTGACAATATCAATCTGACGTCTTGATGGAAAAGCTTGGCCGTTGTGATTCATTTTGACTTTACGGACCAGATACCATCTTTTATTGAAGGCGAAATTACATTGACCCACGAAATTCTCTGTCCCACTGTACTACATTTGATGGAAAAGCTTGGCCTTTGCGATTAGTTTTGACTTTACGGACCAGATACCATCTTTTATTGAAGGCGAAATTCTATTGACCCCAGAAACTCTCTGTCCCACTGTATTGCGTTGAGTAAGCAGAATATATGTCCCCATATTTGTCAATCAGAAATTCAGTCTCTACCCTTATAAAACCAGACGATCATCTACCCTCGATAAGCCAAGCACATAAGCATTTTTGGTATGCAATATTCTTTTGTCATTGTTTCATATTGCACAATGGCAATCAGAAGCCTCGTATGTATTAGTTTGCTAATTCTTCTGCGTTCGACTGCCATTTATGGGCAACTTTACCCAGATTTTTATGACAAATC
>ML788956.1:221441-262995 GCA_009831015.1 Picea engelmannii
AAAAATTGTGAATAAAACAAAATCTAGAAAAATAAAAAATGAATTTAAACTAACTATAACTTATAAACAAACATTGTTTATAATTTGCTTTCAAATATGATCTAGAAACTTCAAGTTAATGGAGAAAAAATATTAATTTTAGTCTTTTACAAAATCAAACAAATGATAGATAATTCTTTTATTATTATTATTTTGAAATGAGATGCAAAATGATTTTTTTTTAAATTAATTAATATCACCAAATGATTTCATGAAAATGAGAAACCAACCAAGATATTATTTGATGAAGTATTGAACCCATTATTCAAAATAGTCAAACTTTCTAATGAGAAAAATAAATAACACATAATCATAATTTAAACGAAAGTAAACAGTTGATAAAAATTAACGTTTTTGTTTAAATTGAGATTTCTATGATCATTTCTAAATTTTGACATATAATCTTGTAATAAATGTCTCATACTATAGTGAATGTCTTAAGTTTGTCTCAAAAAAAGCCAAAGTATGGAACTATTTGGAAATGTTGATTATGTAGCTCATCATAATTATCAAGATTCTAATGGGGGCCCTTTAAATTTTGTAAAAATTTAGGGGGGTTTGTTGGGGCCCAACAAATGGCGACTTACTGGGTGAAACAATTATCTCTGATCTGGTAAGATTTCATCTCAAGAAGAAAATAATAAGACTTGAAAAATGATTTAAGCTCCCTGAAATAAATTCACTCTAAGATCATAAGGTATTAGGATAAGCTCAACGTTATAACCAGACAGTAGAATTTTCTTTGCAGATAACCTGAAATGATGTCTTAATCAAAGAGTCGTGATGTTTATAAAAGAACTTCAATACCATTGACAGAGCCACTACTGCCAACAGACATCCATAGCCTCGACAAGGATTTCATTTAACCCACTCAAATGTTTTAATTCCATCCAATAGTTGTATCCACATGATGTATACTTCCATAAAAGTTAATTTAAAAACATATACCTGCTACCTCTTGACTCGACATTGCTTCATTGCCAGCAGACCTGTTCAGTACCCCGACGAAGTTGTCTTGGTATCATGTGTGTATTTACCTGCTGCCAACGAGCTTGTTCAGTACCCCGATGGGTTTACACACACTTCCCACACTTAAGTGCTTTCAACCCTCTTATGCCACTTTTAAATAATAATACAATTATAGATTTCTTGATGACAAAGAGAGCAGGGTGATACTGGAGGTTAATTGCAATACAGGTAAATAGTTTATTTATTTTCTTTCAAAACTGGAAGTTTTATCATGGTTTAGAGATTTTAGATTTCCTTTAAGAAATCATCTAGAGAATGGGGAATCACTTAAAAGTGATTCCTTAAGAATATGGATGGCGTAAAAAGTTTAAAGATCATCGTAATTCTCAAAGATTTAAACCATATCTCTGGTGTAATACTCTGGCAAAGACAATTTGAGAACAAAATGAAAGTGACAATTGACTTAAAAATCAATTGTCTGAGCTATATCTTAATATCAAGACCTCTTTGAACTATTTCAATTTTCTTGAAAAACACAAGTCTTAAAATAAATGCTTCCTTCGACAATAGTTCTTTGATAAAAAATATATTGATTCAAAGGGAAAGATAAGAAGAAAACTCATTTAAAATAATCAAAGAAAACAAAAACACACAACAAACTAAATCAAATTTTATTAATGGGATTCAAAATCAGAAGTACACAAAATCAAAACAACAAAAGAAAACTTTTCAGGAAATGATTTTGACCAAAGATAAACTTGAGTTTTTGTATCCACTATCATCTCACTGTAAAATAAAGGAAGAACTAAATTATATAAAATATCATGTGCAAGCAACTTCTTTTATTGAGATAGTGATGCATAAGATGTTACTTTGACCAAACATTATTATTAAAAATAAAAGAGACTAAAAATAGAAAAATCCTTATTAAGATGAGTGTAGTCATACTTGTGGCACCTTGGGTCAGGGTTGAATTGATAGTTCAAATTTACTTATCTCTTTACTTTCCATTTTAAATTTTCATGATGATACTATGTTTTCGAAAAGAAATATTCAATGAAAAGCAGAGAGAAAAAGATTTAAAGTGGACTTCCCTAACAACATTCATATTATGGTTCTCTTAGTGTGCCTGCTTGTGTTCATAGCTGCATTATTACACAAAGAAATATTGATAAATAAAACCAAAGGAAAACCTACTCCTAAACCTACTCTAACTACTAAATAGATCAAAACGCTAAGTAAAATCGTATTTCCAATGCAGCCACAAGAGAATCTTCAATCCTGCACGACATAGAAAATTGAAAATCAGAATAAAAGAATGTAGTATTTGTAGATGAAAAAGAAATATGGCATGCTTACCTCCTATATATTCTTTTAAAAACAAAACAAGCATGACCTTACCATTTTTTTGAAACTTCTTGATGTATGAATCCTCCAACCATTCTGCAATCTGGTCGTGATATGAGTCATAATGGTATGGAAGAACATAAGTAAATTTGAAAAACTTGTTAATATTATGGGGACCTAACATAACCATCTGCCAAAGACGAAATGCCCCATCCTCCTGACAATTTTCCAAGTGTTCATCAATTTCTTCACACGGAGGATCTAAAAAAATCACGTGATGCTTACTTCCTAGATATTTAGGTAGAAACAAAGCAAGCACAACTTTATCTTTATTATGAAGATTTTTTAGATACGAATCTTCAAGCCATTCTAAGATCATGTTATAAAAATTAGGATGCAAACTATGACTTTGATGAAATTGGTATATCAATGGGGAACACATCATAAGAGGATTCATGGCATCAGTTATATTATTGGTTTGAACACTTCCTTTGATGAGATTGATCGTTTCAAAATGTGAAGCATAAACATTAAAATTCGAACTAATTAAAGAACGAATATGCAATGTAGAATATTCGATCTTCATAAGGATGAGTGCATTGTCTTTTTCAAATATAAATCGTGTAAAATCATCTTGCAACATGTCATTTTTCCATTCGAGTGACAAAAGTGAAAGAGCATCAAATCCAACTTGATAAGTGTTATGTTTGGAATTAGTTTCACCAATTTTTGGTATATCGAAAAGATTGGATTGTGGTGGAAAAGAGTAAGATACCATGGGTAAAGTATCAAATCCACCAGAATCTAAGAAAAGATCGAGATATAAAGAGTAAAAGGAATAAAAAATAAGCACATGAAAATAATATCTTGAGCTATGATATTTAACAATGGTATTCTCAAGACATTCCTCTTCATTTTCCTTAAAACTTTCACTGTATTTTGGTGATAAATTCTTCAACATAATATGATAATTTAAATTTTCCTCCTGTACGATAGATAATTCAAAACTTTCATGAAAAACATTTGATCTTTCATGTTTATAAGGTACGATTTGTAGATGAGGGTTTAAGGTTTCTTCTTCCAATTGCAGATCTACATCTCTAACCAGTTTCATTGGAATGTTAGAATGTTTAAGATTATTTTCATCACCTAAGTCTTCTTCAATAACCGAATTTAAATACTGATTAGAGAAAGAGTTAGGAGAATGAGGACATTCACCTTGACCCAACATTGAATCTTCTTCCACGATGGTCGAGGATTGAAAATACAATGATTCAAAGGAAAAACCAATTTGATTGTCAGTAAGAACATTTTCAATAGATTCTACCTCCCTTGCTTGTTCAACATTTTCAGATGGATCCCTCTCATCCTGTGAACACAATTCTTCTTGCAATTGAGTGATAGTATTTGTAATTTCTTCATAATTTACGATCGAGTATGACTGGATGCAAGCATCATAGAGGAGATTTAATACAAATGACACTTCATCAAGATTAAATTTACAAAGAACATGATGGATTATTGTCGAAAAGCCTTTTGAAGATGAATCGCCATTAATTAGCAAAGTCTGAAATTATTCACATAATTGATTGTAATCATAGATTTCAAAAGTATCTAAAAAGTCATCTAYAAACTGAAACCAATCAAAAATGTGATATGTTGGAAAAGACTCAAACCAATGTTTAATCCGACCCTTGAAAGTAAAATCAAACAATCTGCACAAAACCTTTAAATCGGAAATATCATGCTTGATGCATTTACACCAAAACTTGTTAATATGGTCTTTTGCAGATACATTCCCCCCACCATCAAAGGTGAGTTTGGACAAGAGAGAGACTGTCTTGTTGGGAATATTAGGTAATGAGAAGTGGAAAGCATGTTCCAACACAGTGATTTGGGGAGCCATGGGAAATTAATTAAATTCAAAACAAAGACTCCTATAAGGCCAGCTTGTCTTGTAGTGCATTATAAGATGATACATAAGAAGGATTTATAAATATCGAATTATGAAAAGTTGAGGGGTGAAACATTTAATCATTAAATCGACCTTGGCCCTCCTTCTAGCGCCATTTGTTGACGGACGAAATTGACCGTCCGTCAACTGAAAGAGAGAGTCTGGTCCAGGGTTGTCTAAATAACCCAATTCGTTTGGTGTAACTCATTTTGACAGGTTTAATGGCTCCGTTAGCCAATCTAAGAATCCTAAAAGAAATGAATAAAAGAGATAAATAACTAACTAATTACTAAACACTATATATATATGTGTACATATGTTCTAATGTAACTGTAGTAGTTGTATTTAAGAAGAAGATATACAAGTCTCGTTTATTTACATGATTTACAAGCTACAAGTTTTAATTGAAACTTATGAAAATCGATGTGAAAAATTGGTGCAGACCCCCAACCCGCAGGTTGAGATCCGCTCACAGGATCAATCAAATATCTTTAAGCCGAAGTGGCTCTTTCGGATCCCTATCAGAACCTTCAACGAATCCATCCACATGTCCTTCTAAAACCCCCTTATGCGAATAGGCACAAGGTACGAGCTTCACCTCCACATGACCACAACTAGCCCTGGAATGAGCATCTTTCGCAACTTGCAATCTCGTGAATTGAAACATTGAGCTCTCGTGCTCTTTTCCTACAAAATCCCGAGATGCGATAGTCAGGGATAGTCTGACTTCCTTTCACACTTATCGCAACTCGCAACCTCGCGAATTGGAATGTAGAGCCTTCGTGCTCCTCCTTTTCGAAATCCTGAAATGTGATAGGGAAACTATGGGTTGACCCCTTGATGCGCGAGTACATGCCACCTGTCACCCTTGCGGTCCCCACTTGAAAAACGTGCCACGCATTCACACGAGCTCTCAGATCTCGTCACTTCGCAACTCCTGTAGTTGAAACTGACTCCTCTCAAACCCCGATCCCCATGGAATTCTGATCCAACAGTTCTCCCATGCCTGGATCTAATGGTTCAGACCTCCTCGCTACTCGGCGATTCACACAACCAAAGAGTTTGGTCCACCCTTCGAACTTACGAACCCCGAGTTCGAGAACTGATCCAATGCTCGACCTGACCATAATCAATGGTCCTCGTTGATTCTTGAACCCAAAAGGATGAGTTCGTCCAACCTCTATCCACCTTGCAACTTCTCTAGAGCCTATGGTCCTCACGGCTTCGCAAGTTCTCCATGGAGAATCTTGACCGTTCAATTTCTTCCCCATTGCTTCTTCGAGACGAATCAACATCCTCCCTCTTGAGCTTTACTTCTGTGAGATAACTTCTATCATGTCTCCCTTTGAATACTTCAAAGGTACTATTCCTCCTCGAGCTTTAACTCGCAAACTCAAATATCCAAAAGGGTTCCTGCTCGCACTGCTTATGGCATACTTTCAAATACTCTTGGGTATTTGATCTTTCGACTCTGTGCACTCCCTGCAACAATAGTCCTTCAAATCTCCTCTTGGTTGATAAGTTCTAAGCTTTCAACCAGCCTGTGCACACCTTGCACGACTTCTGTGCTTCACTCGCACTTCTACTGGAATGAGAACAACGGTATCCCTCCTAAACTTTTAGAGATAAACTCTGAACCTTTGTCAACACACTCCTTGTGGATGCTTCACTACACTCCTTGCAAGAACTTCTCTCAGGATGAGAAACAATTGAAACTCATTCTCTTCCTCTCTCAGACTTCATATACTTAGCATGAAATCATACATTCAACATAGAATAACAACAAAGGCATAAACAAAGAGAATAAACAACTGTTAGCATACCATTCACCATGTATAAACAGAAAACCTCATAACACCATGAAATATGATTCAAAGCTTCATATATTAATTCAAAGCTCCTCTACATGGGTTCTCCTCTACAACTCTCTGCTTCAGTTCTCTCCCTCTGTGCTATGCTAATGTTAATGATACAATTCTACAATCATAGAATGGTGAGGGTGTCTATATCTGTTTTCCCTCCTACTCTCTAAAATGTCTAATCTATTAATTCAAACCTACCTACTTTCATTAGCTGGGCTTAAATGCCTTTTACATTGAAAGATGAGAGAAAATCACTCACGATCTATTTTCAACAGCCAGACATAAATGAAAATACGCTTCTATCTATTACATTTATATCCGCTCCCTTAAACTTTCAAAACATGAAAAATGCATGTTGTTCTTTCTAGCTGTCTTTCACCTCCACGCTCGCTTGATTGTTTACGATGCTCCTGCATCATACTCCCTCGATTGAAAATTTTCATGAACTCCTGTTCATGAGCTCTTGCATGGTCTGTCCATGCTTCTGAATTTCTGCTTCATCTTCCCAGCTGGCATCTTCAACTGGATGTCCCTTCCATCTAACCAAGTATTCAAAATACTCTTTTCTCATGGTCTTCTTATTGACTCTCTTGTTAATTATGCTTTCTATCTGCGGCTTTTCAGCTACATGCATCTGTTTGTTCCATTGAATCTCTTTCTGTTCATCCTCTGCTCCTACTTCTCTAGCTCTGTAAGGGTACAAATTCGCAACATTGAATATCGACGAGATTTTGATCCCATCGGGTAATTCAATCTCATATGCATTTGCCCCAAATTTCTTCAAGACCTTGCATGGTCCAATCTTTTTCATCTTCAACTTGTTATATGCCCCCCTTGGGAACCTTTCCTTCCTTAGATGTGCAAGAATCAGATCACCAACTTCAAATTGAAGTTCTTGCCTGTGTTGATCTTCTCTGTGTTTTTATTCTTGATTTGAATTATGCAATCGCTCCTTGACTCGGTTGTGAAGCTCCTTCATTGCTTCTACAAAATCATCTGCACTAACACTTCTAATTTCAACTTGTTCTGAATCTTTAAATTCATAAACTCCCCTTGGCTGCATTCCATATAGAATCTGGAATGGACTCTTCCCTGTGCTTATGTTGATTGAATCATTGTAAAAAAATTCCACCTGTGGAAGAATATGATCCCACTGACTGTGGTGTTCAGTCACTAGGCTTCACAACAAGTCCCCCAAGCTTCTGTTCATGACTTCTGTCTTCCCATCCATTTGAGGATGATACATTGATATAAATGACAAACTTGTCCCCAAATTCTTCCATAAAGTCCTCCAGAAATGTCCAACGAACTTGGTATCTCGATCAGACACGATACTCCTTGGTAAGCCGTGAAGTCTGACAACTTCCTTGAAAAACAGGTTTGCAATATGAGTTGAATCACTGGTTTTCTAGCATGGTATGAAATGTGCCATCTTGGAAAATCTGTCGACTACCACAAATATTGAATCACATCCTCTTTGTGTTCTTGGCAGTCCCAATATAAAATCCATGCTCACTGCATCCCACGACCTTTCTGGTATGGGTAATGGCTGGTATAACCTTGTGTTATGCCTTTTCCCTTTTTTGTACTGACAAATTCTGCATTTGTCCACAAATTTCTTAACATCTGTCCTCATCCCTGGCCAAAAATATGAGCCATTCAATTTTGAGAACGTCTTATCATGACCGAAGTGTTCGACCAATCCTCCACTGTGTTTTCCCCTCAATAAATTCTCCCTCATGGAGCATTTTGGAATACATAGTTGATTGCCCTTGAATAAAAATCCATCCTGGATCATATATTCGATCCACTGGCTTCTGTCTCTGAGAATTGAATTCTCAGACGCTTCATACGCTTCTTTAAAATCTGGATCATCCCTATACATCTCTTTGAGGTTATCAAAACCCAAAGTTTTGACTATGAATTCCTTCATAAGCAAGCATTTCCTGCTCAAAGCATCAACAACTTTGTTAGCAGCCCCATAAATATGCTTAATTACAAAAGTAAAATTCTGCATGAATTCAACCCATTTAACATGTTTTTGGTTCAACTTCTCCTATTGAGTCACGAATTGTAAAGCGTGATTATCGTTGTACAAAACAAACTCTTTAGGAACCAAACATTGTCTCCATATCTTCAGCGCTTGTATGACCGCATAGAATTCCTTGTCATATGTGGAGTACTTAACCTTCTCTTCATTCAGTTTCTCACTGAAGTATGCAATCGGTCTGTTGTCTTGGCTCAAAACCGCTCCAATTACAAATCCACTTACGTCACACTTGACCTGGAATGTCTTGCTGAAATCTGGCAAAACTAGAATTCGCTGCTCAGTGATCTTCCTCTTCAGCAGATTGAAACTCTTCTTTGCTTCCTCTGTCCAATGAAAATATTTGTGTCTTTTCTTCACCGTATCCATCATTGGTGCACTAATTCCCCTGAAATTTCGAATGAATTTCTTGTAGAAACTAGCTAAACCATGGAAGCTTCGAACTTCAAACACACCTTTCGGTGATGGCCAATTCTTAATTACGTTCACCTTTTCCGGATCCATCTTCAACTCATTTGCAGAGATAACAAAACCCAAATAAATGAGTTATGTCCTCATAAATGATGATTTATTCATATTAATCAACAATTTCTCTTGCTGTAATCTCCTCATTACTGCAGCTAAGTGATTTAAGTGCTCTGCTTCAGTCTCACTGAAAATTAATATATCGTCAAGATATACAATGATGAATTTCCCAATGAAATCCTTTAGGACTTCATTCATCACTCTCATGAAAGTACTGGGTGCATTCATTAAACCAAATCGCATGACAAGCCATTCATACATCCCTTCATTCATCTTGAATGTTGTCTTCCACTCATCACCTTCTCTCATGCGAATCTAATGATATCCTCTTTTCAAATCAATCTTTGAAAAAAATCTTACTCCACTCAAGAAATCCATCAAATCGTCCATCCTTGGCAATGGAAATATGTATCTGATGATGATCTTATTGATCACTCTTGAGTTTGTACACATCCTCCAGCCTCCATCTTTTTTTGGGTTGAACACTGTTGGAATGGCGCATGGACTCAAGCTCTCTCTAACCAAACCTCTGTCCATTAAGTCCTGGACCTGCCTCTTGACTTCTTCATTTTCCTGTGGCGTTAATCTTTACATTGCTTTGTTTGGTAAACTGGCTCCAGGTATAAGATCAATGTGATGGCTTATACTCCTGATCGGTGGCAATGAACGAGGTAGTTCGTCCACTACTATATCAATGAACTCTTCCATTAACTCCTGGATTTCCTCTGGTAAATCATCTATCCTTGTACTGGTTAGAACAATTCTAGGCTTCCTGACCACAATAAATTGTGTGTCTTCCTTCTCCTTAACCTCCTTAAGAAGTTCCTTCCCACTCATGAGAAGTACAGTGTTGCTCACCTCTGGTTTCACTTCTTTATCCTTAATCGACAACAACATATGAGTTCTCCCATTCTTCTCTAGGGTGTATGTGTTCTTTCTCCCATCATGAACCACATTTCTGTCATATTTCCACGATCTACCCAACAATAGATGAAAAACATCCATGGGAATGACATCACACAAAATTTCATCCTTATATCCTCCTATTTTAAATTCAACTAAACATTGTTTAGTGACATTTACCTGATGTCCTTTTTGTAGCCATGAAACTCTGTATGGGATTGGATGCACGATAGTCTCCAGCTCCATCTTTTCTACCATCTCTGTAGAAACAAGATTGTTTGTGCTACCACTGTCCACGATGACTTTGCATACTCTATCTTTTGTTTTGCAAGCAGTCCGAAACAGACTGTTCCTTTGGGCTGGGTTCTCTCCCTCCTTCTCTGGCGTTAAGAGAATTTTCCTCATCATCAAGGATCTTCCACTCTCAACATCTTCTGCCTCAACATTTCTTCCTTGTGCTTCGACAATGTGAGTCTCACCACCATCTTTCTTCCTATCTGGACAATCGTAAGATTTATGTTCATTTTTCCCACAGACAAAACATTTCACTTCACCTCCTCGACCTCTTCCTCTTCCTCGAGCTCGAGGAAAAGTATTTCTATCAGCATACTACCCTCTCTGTGAGCTTCCTCCTCTCTCATGCTGAGATTAAGGTTTCTTCCCTTCTTCTTTATGTCTTTGAGTTCTGTCTTGGGTAATTGTTTTTCCTCTGGCTTGACTTCTGCCTCGACCTCTTTGACCTTGGTTTCGGCTCAGCTTCTCTTTAGCTTTCAGAGCCATCTGATAAGAATCTTCCACATTTTGAATGTTCATCATGCTTATCTCATCTTGAATGTCATATCTCAGACCATTCATGTACCTATCAACCTTTTCATCATCGCTTTCCCGATGACCTGCTCTGATGTTTATCTTGTAGAACTCTTCAGTGTATTCATTCACTGACATCAACTTCTGTCTCAAATTCTGCATCCTTTAAAACAGAGTGATTTGATAATCCTTGGGTCTGAATTTGGCCTTCATCTTCGCAACCATTCTATCCCAACTCTTGATTTTCTGCTTGCCCTTGCAGCGTTTGTTAGCCTGCAGTTCATCCCACCATAGTGTTGCATGTCCTTTAAGTCTAGTGACATGATGTTTGACCTTCTTATATTCTTCGACATCCTCATAGTCGAAGTATTTATCCATAGCTATAATATAGTCTAGAATCTCTTCAACATCCAGGTTTCCTTCATATACTGGAATCTCCATCTTTGCTCTGGCACCTATCCTTGCAACAACCTTGAATAGGCGTTTGTCTACAGCATCTTCGACTACGACTTCTTCTCTTTCGTTTCCCACTTCATTTTCACTGTCAGCCTCACTGATATCCCCAACGTCAACTGTGTGCCTCTGTGCTATCTCCATGGAATCAAGCCTGGCACATAATTCATGCATTTCCCTTTCCAATGCGGGATCAAGCATTGGCCTATCTCTTCTTCTCAGTGACATGGCTAAGAAATATTCCTCTTTTCTCTGCTACAGAAAGCAAATAAATTTTCCTACGGCTCTAATATGTATCATAGTACTCTTTCTCCTTTCGCTCCCTCTGTCTGCAATATACAAACAAATTCAAGCTTTGATACCAAACTTGGTGCAGAACCCTAACTCGCAGGTCAAGATCCACTCATAGGATCGTTCAAATCTCTTTGAGATGAAGTGGCTCTTTCGGATCCCTATTGAAACCTTCAACGAATCGATCCATAGGTCCTTCTGAAACCCCCTTATGTGAATAGGAACAAGGTACGAGCTTCACCTCCACATGACCACAACTGGCCCTGGCACAAGCATCTTTCGCAACTTGCAATCTCACAAATTGAAACGTTGAGCTCTCGTGCTCTTTTCCTATGAAATCCTGAGATGTGATAGTCAACGATAGTCTGACTTCCCTTTTACACTTCTTGCAACTCACAACCTCATGAGTTGGAATGTAGAGCCTTTGTGCTCCTCCTTTGCAAAATTCTGAGATGTGATAGGGCAACTATGGGTTGACCCCTCGATGCGCGAGTACATGCCACCTGTCACCCTTGCGGTCCCCACTTGACATATGTGCCACTCATTCACATGAGCTCTTGGATCTCGTCACTTCGCATCTCTTGTAGTTGAAACTGACTCCTTTCAAACCCCGAGCTCCCAATACGTGATAGCTCCGTAGAATTCTGATCCAACGATTCTCCCGTGCCTCAATCCAACGGTTCAAACCTCCTTGCTACTTGGTGATTTGCGCAACCAAAGAGTTTGGTCCACCCTCCGAACTTATGAACCCCGAGTTTGAGAACTGATCCAACGCTCGACCTGAACACAATCAACGGTCCTCGTTGATTCTTGAACCCAAAAGGATGAGTTCGTCCAACCTCTATCCACCTTGTAGATTCTCTAGATCCTACGGTCCTCACGGCTTTACGAGTTCTCCACGAAGAATCCCAACCATTCAATTTCTTCCCCAATGCTCCTTTGAGACGAATCAACATCCTCCCTCTTGAGCTTTACTTCTATGAGATAACTTCTATCATGTCTCCCTTTGAATACTTCAAAGGTATTATTCCTCCTTGAGATTTAACTTGCAAACTCAAATCTCCAAAAGGGTTTCTACTCGCACTCCTTGTAGCAGACTTTCAAATACTCCTAGGTATTTGATCTTTCGATTATGTGCACTCCCTGCAACAACAGTCCTTCAACTCTCCTCTTGGTTGATAATTTCTAAACTTTCAACCAGCCTGTGCACACCTTTCACGGCTTATATGCTTCACTTTCACTTCTACTGGAATTAGAACAATGGTATCCCTCCTGAGCTTTTAGAGATAAACTCTGAACCTTTGTCAACGCACTCCTTGCGGATGCTTCACTGCACTCCTTGCAGGAACTTCTCTCAGGATGAGAAACAATTGAAACTCATTCTCTTCCTCTCTCAGACTTCATATACTTAGCATGAAATCATACATTCAACATAGAATAACAACAAAGGCATAAACAGAGAGAATAAACAATTGTAAGCATACCATTCACCATGTATAAAAAAAAAATCTCATAACAACATGAAATTTAATTCAAATCTTCATATATTAATTCAAAGCTCCTGTACATGGGTTCTCCTCTACAACTCTTTGCTTCAACTCTCTCCCTCTGTGCTATGCTAATGTTAATGATACAATTCTACAATCATAGAATGGTGAGGGTGTCTATATCTGTTTTCCCTCCTACTCTCTAAGCTGTCTAATCTATTAATTCAAACCTACCTACTTTCATTAACTGGGCTTAAATGCCTTTTACATTGACAGATGAGAGCAATTTTCTCACGATCTGTTTTCAACAACCAGACATAAATGCAAATACGCTTTTAGCTATTACATTTATATCCACTCCCTTAAACTTTCAAAACATTTCAAAACGTGAAAAATGTGTGTTGCGCTTTTCAACAGTCTTTCTCCTCCACGCTCGCTTGACTGTTTACGATGCTCCTGCATAAAAAATGATTGCTTCTAGGAAGCAGATAAATAAATCACATAAAAATATTTGTTGTTTTTCTTTTATAAATTTAAATAATCTTGCAAAAAATTTTTAATGAAACATGAACATGTGGATAGTCAAAGTTGAACCATACATTCTAGTTTCAATGATATGTAAATGACAAAAAAATACAAAGAAGTTATCCTGTCAGTGAATCAGTGGGGTGCATCCAAGCATCTGCATGAGTGGTGAACATCCAACTGCCATGTCCAAGAGAGAAATCTGCAATGAACCTTATGACTGTTCTAAATAAATTCATAACATGTATTGGCAACTTAGGTTTTAATGACAGAAAAGGAAACAAAAACATAAAATTGTGATCTCATAATTATACATGATTACAACAAGATAAATCTGGAAGAAATCTATTCATTTTATCATTCAATTTAAAACTCAAAGATAAATCTCATTATTTAAATCGACGATATAATCACAACATTTGTATTTTGATGAAGCAAATGATAGATGATATTTATAATATAAACCTGCTACACATCACCGATCATTTAATCTAAAGATATCAGACCTGCACATGTAACATGATTAATAAAAACATAAATAAAACCATTATAAACAAAAGGCTAAATCCAAAATGCATATATGTTGTTCTATTAAGTTTTTGGAATCACTTGTCCATTATGTAATCCTCGAAGATTTGTTTTGGATAATAGACTTTAAAGATTGGAAAAATTAATACATAAATGATAATGATTAACCATGTATTGATAAAAAAGACTAAATCTATTTAAATCAATGCATAATCAATTATTTAAAGAATATGGAGATATTATAATGAAAATAAAACCATTTTTCTCATAGGACAAAAGCCATTAAGAAACCTGGAATTCCATATTCTTCTTTGAAAATACTCGTCCATTCTCCCAAAGATTCCAGTCATCCATTACTCCATTTGAAAAGAAATAAAAAGTTTACAAAAGATATAATATACAAAAGAGAAAGGATAAAAATCCTCTCCAATTCTTGGATCTCCTTGGCTCTGACCTTTCTCATATATTTATACAATGAATGAACAGTCTGGGCGTCACTATTAATTTTCGCCACCTAAAATTTTCCTCGTAAAAAGACATCAATATCTTTCAAATCGTACATTTTTTTGGGAAAATCTCTATTTGGAAGGTAAATGGGTCCATTTGGGTTCTGGGTTTTCAACCGTTTCTTCAAATTCCTCACGGTTTGGATGCAATCGGTTCTGAAAAATCGTTTGTCTGATCTTGATGCCTTTCTAAATTTTATCTGTTGATGCTCATAAAATTATTTGTAGCAATCCAAAATTATTTTTGGATCAATCGTCTTGAACGCATTTGGATAATAAAATCAAACCATTATCAGATCCGTATCAAATATTTGATAATAGAAACTTGTGAAACAAAAAGAAACCTGAATTAATAACCTATAAGTTAACCTAAAAATTGTGAATAAAACAAAATCTAGAAAAATGAAAAATGAATTTAAACTAATTATAACTTATAAACAAACATTGTTTATAATTTGATTTCAAATATGATCTAGAAGCTTCAAGTTAATGGAGAAAAAATATTAATTTTAGTTTTTTACAAAATCAAACAAATGATAGATAATTCTTTTATTATTATTATTTTGAAATGAGATGCAAAATGAAAAAAAAAATTAATTAATTAATATCACCAAATGATTTCATGAAAATGAGAAACCAACCAAGATATTATTTGATGAAGTATTGAACCCATTATTCAAAATAGTCAAACTTGCTAACGAGCAAAAGAAATAACACATAATCATAATTTAAACGAAAGTAAACAGTTGATAAAAATTAACGTTTTTGTTTAAATTGAGATTTCTATGCTCGTTTCTAAATTTTGACATATACTCTTGTAATGAATGTCTCATACTATAGTGAATGTCTTTAGTTTGTCTCAAAGCAAGCCAAAGTATGGAACTATTTGAAAATGTTGATTATGTAGCTCATCATAATTATCAAGATTCTAATGGGGGCCCTTTAAATTTTGTAAAAATTTAGGGGGATTTGTTGGGGCTCAACAATAGGGAAGTAGGCAAATTTTGTATAGTCAGTTGAAGCATCAAAGAGCTACAAAGGGAACTGCAGGACTATAGAGCAGGTGATGTAATGTTGAAAAAGGTCTAAGGAAGAACAAGGGAATGTTAATATTCAACTATTATAGAGATCGAATGGGTTACAAAGTAATTTAATATAGCTTCTCACATAAAGCATGATGCCAATAAATGAGAAAATTCATTGCATACATAGGGAGTCAAGAAGGACTCCATAGCCTTGAAGGTAGAAATACAGT
Organism: Picea engelmannii; assembly: GCA_009831015.1. Taxonomy (NCBI): domain Eukaryota; kingdom Viridiplantae; phylum Streptophyta; class Pinopsida; order Pinales; family Pinaceae; genus Picea; species Picea engelmannii. The sequence continues at coordinate 236,940 of ML788956.1, forward strand.
GAAGGATACAAGATTGCTACAAAAAAATGAAAAAGGATATCATGAGATGAGGTGTGACTCATGGAGTGGATGAGTTATCTCTTTGTAAAAATATAGGAATACAGGGCGAAGGGATTGTTGGATATGATCTAATAACCCTTGCCTAAAAGTACACAAGCAAGGAAGCTACCTCTATTATTAGAGTATGAAGAAAAATTAGGGTATAGGTGCAAATGGAGGATGTGTATCATTCCATTGGGAGCAGAGTAGTCTTGATTGGCTAAGTAGTTCTTCATAATGAATCACTCAATGAAGTATCTAAAAGTGAGAAAATCCATGGATGGAAAATGATATTAAAAAGATGACATAAAATAATATTTCATAGTGTTGAAATGTCAAACAATGATAAATGTATTTTAAGACCAATTTCGTCAAGGAAATGGTGAGTGGATAATTAGATTACAGTGCTAATGTTTAGCTGGAGTAGTACATGTTATAACACTATGAATATTGGGAATTTATCCAAGAGAGGATGGGATTGTTTTTCTCTGCCTAAAGAAAACAATAGTGAAATGACAACACTAGTGGATCTAGTGGTTGGAAATGTGGAATGACCAAGTGGGGGGCTTGGATAGAAGGTGTAGAATAATGTCCAATGGTGCACAATTGAGTATAATAACAGTGCACAAGGAAACAAGGTTCTACAAGGATTGAAGGACAACCATCTAAAATGAAAAGGTAAATAATTAATTGAATCTGAGATAGATATGCGTTGGAGTGCATGATAGAACTAATGCATGATGCATATAATAAAGATAGAATGCATGTGCATAAAATAAGCATGAAAGATAAAATGATTGGTACATACGAATGTGCATTTGTGCATGTGGACATGCCTGGACATGCTTGTGGCATGCTTATAGACTAATAATAGTCATATATACAGGCATGGATTAATAATGTTATGATAGATTGTGTATATAGGAAATTGGTTATAGCATGGTTGAAAAGGTTGATGATGTTGTTGCACATGACAGTCATCCGTGCGAAGACAAATAAGCATGGTAAAATGTTGATAAAGAGGTCAATCAAAAATATCCTGAAATCTCCTACAAGATATTAGTTGAGTCGGTAGCTTCAATTAAATGTAATAATAGTAAGACAAGTATGCATTTGGGGTTATCTATGATGTATAAATGTTGAAGGGAATTGAAGTAATAATTCTCTCAGTGAAATCTCAATATTTGATTTGATTTAAAGAAACGAGGCCTTGAGTATGAAAATATTATTTGCTTCTTTCATTTATGGGAAATGTAATTACATATTGTGTTATGTTGGTTATAAGATCATAACCAACATTTCAACATTTCACTGAATGGAAAGTCAAAGGAAGGAAGCTCTTTAACCTTCCAACTCATGATATGCAAAATCACGATAAGATCTGGGTCGTTAGATATGGATTAATTATGAAGGACCAACAGGTGTTAGATCTGGTGAAGTTGCAAGGCAGATAAGACCAGGAGTCGTCCAAATCTCCAAAAATATGAAGGAATCTTGGTCATCCATCGAGGACAGTCGTGGGTCAGTGGATCTGGAGGACACATGTCAAAAGATTGTCATTTTGATGAATGGAAATTTAAAGGCACAAGGTGCTCTATTCTTCCAACTCACAAAACATGACATGGTGAAATGATCTGAGCCGTCAGATTGAGGAGAAATCTGGTTCGTCGATCTAAGAAGGAAACATGGTGAAAGATCATCTCTTCCTTGACTAGAAAGTCAAAGGAACGAGGTGTTATAACCTCTCGAACTCGCGATATGAGAAATCGTGAAATAATCTTAGTCGTTGGATCAAGGATGAATCTGGGTCGTTAGATCCAGGAGGTCATTCATGACAGACCATGTCAGAAAGGATAGGTGGCAGTCTACGTCAGCAAGGACACGTAGCGCAATCATACAAGGACAAGTGTCAAGTTTACTCGATATTTTAGGCCACTAGAAATCACAATTCTGAGTGACACGTGGCAACAACTCGACTTATGTCACGTCATTGAGTGACGCAAGAATGACATCACTTCAGGAGTTTTAGCATCAATACTCCCCCAAAGTCCCGAAAGCTGAAGTTCCAGGACGGAGGATAGTCATCCGATCACCATGGATCATGGATCGTTGATCTGAAGAGAAAAGCGCTCAAATGACTAGCCGATGGTCATATCTCATGGTAACATCATCGAGAGTTAGAGAGCAGAGCTAGAGCTGCCAAGCTCCATTTTGGAGTTTGCGACATGGAGAGTCAAGACAACTCTTCACAGAATCCCCGAAACACGAAATGTGTTTTCGGAATTGGCCCCTGGTCACCACCTGTGGTCGTGTGAGTGGAAGGAGCTAGCATAGCTAGGCTCCATTTCGAGTACCAGAAGTTGGAGGAGTCAAGGGACTCATAGGAGAATCCCCGAAATGCAAAATTGCGAAATGCAGTTTCACGTTAAGCTATGGTCACCGCCGGTGGTCACATTGGAGGAAGGAGCCAGCGAAGCCAAGCTCCATTTTGGGTTTCGCAATATGAGGAGTCAAGGAGACTCACGGGAGAAAACCTGAAATGAGAAATCGCAAAATGTCTTTTTGAATAGGGTTGTGGTCACAACCATTGGTCACATCATTGAACGTTTAAGCGAGGAACTAGAATGCAACTAAGCTCCATTTTAGAGATTGTGACTTGGAGAGTCGAGTGTTCTAATCCCTAGATCCCTGAAACATGAGTCACGAAAGTGCCTTATGAATAGGCATTTGGTCACCGCTAGAGGTCACCTGAAAGGAAGGGGCTTAGACGGAAGAGCTAGCGCCCACTCTGAAGTTTTTTTCAGAAAGAGAGAAGGTGCCAAAATGGATGAACGTGCAAAGTTTCTCTCAGTAACTGCCAAAACAAAGTGATTGCATTTTCCAGATAATTTGAGGAGTTTAGGGTGGTTGCCAAAGGAGCCGAAGAGCCTCGGTGTAACTATTAGAGACCACTGATGGTTTTTGCTAGATAATTCAAAGAGTCTTCAGGGTGATCGACGGAGAAGATGAAGAGTCTCGAGGCAACAACCAGTGGAGTGTAAACTCATCATAGAGTCGACTGAAAGATGGAAAAAGGTTCGAAGACTGTTACAGTCAGTAAAGCCAAATGATCTCAGGAGAAGGGCCAGTGATGATGAATGCAGTGAAGTGTATGCAGTGGGATAACACATGTAACATGCACAAGGTGCAAACAGACTATAAAAATACAGAACATAGAAGAGATTGGCTGCATTTTTTTTAGACTGTGTTATGCTGGTAGAAGAAGGGAGTCTAGAGGAGAAACAACGCAGAAAAAGGAAAGAACAAAGATGCATAAATGATACAGTAAAAGAAGGTTGAGATGGACATGTAGAGATATAGAAGAAGATAAGAAATCTCAAGGAGATACAAGCAGAGAGACACTGATACAGGAGAGTAGAGCAGCATAGAAAAACATTGATAAGCCTGATAAGCCAATGACAACTATTGAATCACTATAATAAATTCATAGAACGCAAAGTTTTATATTTCAGGGTGGTTGGGAGGTGCTAGGGAGGATTGTTTTCCTCTGATTATCAAGTGGGTGCTTGAACACAGGGAGTTGTAGCTACCATCTGGTAGCAGCCAGAGAAACCAGGGTGGCAGGGTGGTGCTAGGGAGAACATTGGTTCTCTGTTATACAGGTTGGTGCCTGTGTGACTGGAAGTTGGTGCTTCCATCTAGTTGGTGTTGGACCAGTGAGGGAGTTGGTACTTCCTTCTAGTGGGTGCTAGAGAAGCCAGAGAGGTTGTGCTCTCAACAAGTAGAATCTTGCAAAATAGAGGTGGTAGCCTCATTATGAGTTGGTGCTCATAAGAATGACAATGTACATAAAATAATTATCATATAAAGAAGAAGAGATTTTCACCCTTTATGGGTTTCCTCAGGAATATTGTTCTCTTTACTATACATGTGTGTGATTGATGTTGAATACTCTACTGCTTATTTATTGTGATTATCTTTGAGAAGTTCTGTAAAAAAATTAAGAAATGGATATAATTGTTTAAGCACAGTAACAACTAATTCACCCGCCCTCTCAGTTGTCCAACAATTGGTATTAGAGATGACCCCTTTTATCTAAGGGTAGATCCTAGAGCTTAAAAATGTCAAGCCATGAAGGAGCTTCAACCAATAAGGCCCCTTTGTTCAATTAAACAAACTTTGCCCTTCTGTTCAATGGAAAGTTAGAATGAGAACCTACATAATAGCTTTAGGTGCAAATGTCTGGGATGTGGTAGATATTGGTTATGTAAAGCCAGTTTTAATAGCTAATAAGGATGACAAGCTAGAATTCGGCTTCAATGCTAAGGCTATGCATGCTATCTTGAGTGGGCTTGCAGAAGCAGAATTTGTAAAATTTATGCACCTAGAAACTGCCAAAGAAATGTGAGACAAACTCATTAACAATTATGAAGGTAATGTTGGCATGTTTTAAAGGTAGCGTATTCTTGTCATTGATGGAAAGTACAACAACAATGATGGCTTGAGTATAGGTATAATGTGCCAGGTGGGCACCAAAAGTATTTTTGGAAGATGCAGCAGAGCAAGCTCGTGAAGACTAGAAGAGATAATGCATAGGTGCATGCAGAGTGCAGAGTATGCGTGTTTGTCATTGATGGCAAAGATCACGACCAGTAGCATAGGGATAATGGCATGGCAATGGCAAGTTCAACAAGTGATCATTGGATCCCATTCGGAAGAGTAAACTCCAGGATTCAAAGAAGCAACTCACGGCAGAAAATCACGAAATGCGAAACCATGACTTAATCTCCATTTTAGAGTTTTGGATGCCGGGAGTTGAAGGAGTCAAGAGTCGAGACTCTTCATCACAGGAGTCCCGAAGTTGCGAAATGTGAAGCACCAAAATCCTGAAATAGACACATCAAAATATCCATTTCTGAGTTTTGAATACCGGGAGTTAGAGGAGTCAAGAGTCGAGACTCTTCATCACAGGAGTCCCGAAGTTGCGAAATGTGAAACCCTGAAATCCCAAAATAGGCACATCAAAATCTCCATTTCTGAATTTTGGATACCGAGAGTTGGAGGAGTCAAGAGTCGAGACTCTTCATCACAGGAGTCCCAAAGTTTCAAAATGTGAAACGTCGAAATCCCAAAATAGGCACATCAAAATATCCATTTCTGAGTTTCGGATACTTGGAGTTGGAGGAGTCAAGAGTCGAGACTCTTCATCACAGGAGTCTCGAAGTTGCAAAATGCGAAACGCCGAAATCCTAAAATAGGCACATCAACAAAGACTCAATTTCAAAGTTTCGCAGACCGGGAAATCAAAGATCAAAGGAACTTTAACCTTTGAAGTAGCGAACCCTGAAATTCTAAAACAGGCACGTTAGCAAACCACGTCAGCTAAGGACACATGGCACGATCAGGCAATGACAAGTGTCCAACTAATTCAACATTTTAGGCATATTTAAGTCACAATTCTGAGTGACATGTGGCAGACACACGGATCACGACATGTCATCGAGTGATGTCATTCCAGGAATTTAGTTTCGGGAGTTTTAGCATCAACTCTCCCCCTAAGTCCCGAAAGATGAATTTTCGGGGTGGAGGATAGCCATCCGATCACCACGGATCGTGGACCGTTGATTTGAAGAGTGAAGCGCTCAAATGATTAGCAAGTGGTCATAGGATGTGGTCACATCGTCGAGAGTTAGAGGAAGGCGCTAACAACTAAACTCCATTTCAGAGTTCGCGACTTGGAGAGTCAAGATGCCTCGCAACATGTGAAATCACAAAATGCCGAAATGTGAAAAAAAACACCTTTTGGTGTAGGTTGTGGTCACCGTCAGTGGTCATGTGAGAGGGAGGAGCTAGCACCAAGTTAAGCTCCTTTTTGGTGATTGTAACATGAAGAGTCAAGACTCTTCACCACAGAAATGCCGAAATGCCGAAATGTTGAATTGTGAAATGGCGAAATCAACGCGAGACCCTCTGCTTGTAATCCAACGATGTTGGATACTTGGAAATCTGATCGAAGGGATACTTTTGCTCTTCACAGTTAATTGATCAGTTACGATTCAGTTAGCAGAACTGAATCATGACTCTTGGACAGTTGGCAATTCAGTTGTTGATGTGTTTTCTTGGAGGTTCATAGTGTATCTTCTAGAAATGATTGATGGTTTTTTCCAGAGGACTGGAAGAGACTTTAGGGTGATCGCCAGAGAAGATGATGAGTCTCGAGGCATATTCCAGTGGCATGAAGACTATTCATAGAGGCTATTGACAGATGTAATACCATTGGATCCTGGAACTGCAACAGAGGGAATGAGCTCCACTGTGACAGAGAAGACGAAGAGTCTCAACTACTGGAGAGGCTAAGGAATCTCAGCATAACACCTAGTGATGATGGACACAAGGTTTTAACCACTAGAGAAGCTGAAGATTTGTAATGATGATAAGGAAAAGCACTCGACATGGGGAGAGCATGCAGAAGCATTGTGAATAGAGGATGCAGAAGATGCATAGAGAAAATAAAAACACATAACAGAGAAGAGATTGGGAGATGTTGAGAGTGATTCAGGTGTGTAGAAGGAGGCAGAGTGCAGCAGATGAAATGCAAAGAAGAGGAATGGTGCATAGAAGGGACATGGTGCACAGAGAATAAAAGGAAGAAGAACATAAAACGTAAGGAGAGGGTGCAGGAAGACACTGATGCAGGTAGAGCAGAGCAGTGTAGCAGAACAGTGATGAGACCGGTAAGGCATTGATAAACATTGTATCACTGTGATAAATTTACAAATAGAAAAATTTATATCTTAGGGTGGTAGGGAGGTGCTAGGGAGGACGATTGTCCTCAGAGGTTCAAGTGGGTGCTTGAACACAGGGAGTTGGAGCTTCCATCTAGTTGCAGCCAGAGAAACCAGGGTGGTAGGGTGGTGAAAGGGAGAACATTGGTTCTCTGATATACAGGTCGGTGCTTGTGTAACTGGAAGTTGGTGCTTCCATCTAGTTGGTGCTGGAACTCTTAGGATGTTGGTGCTTCCATCCAGCTGGTGTTGGAACTCTTAGGGAGTTGGTGCTTCCTTCTAGTGGGTGCAAGAGAAACTAGGGAGTCGGTGCTTCCTTCTAGTGGGTGCTAGAGAAATCAAAGAGTTGGTGCTCTCAACAAGTAGCAGCTTGCAAAATAGGGGTTTTAGCCTCATTATGAGTTGGTTCTCATAAGTATGATAATGTATAGAATGTAAATATTACTTATCATATAAAGAAGAAGAGGTTTTTACTCTTTATGGGTTTCCTCAGGAAATATCTATCTCTGTTCATTTCATGTGTGTGAATGATGCTGAATATTTTGCTTCTTACTTTCCTATATGATTTTGATTGTCATTGAGTGTTCTATGAATATATAGTTGAAGTGGGTATAATTTTTTAAGCACAGTAACAACTGATTCAACCCCCCCAGTTGTCCAACATGTAATGAGAAGGTAAAGGACACCAAGATTCAAACCTACAGAGTATAGTTTGAACAGTTGAAGATGAAAGAGGATGAAACTGTTGGAAAATACTTTCTGAGAGTTAAAGAACTGGTAAATGCAATGAAATCACTTGGTGAAAAAATTGAGGAACCTTCTTTAGTTAAATTTTTTTTGAGATCTCTACCAGATAGGTTCAACCTGAAGGTCTCTGCTATAGAATAACTTAATGATATAAAAGCCTTGGAGTTTGATCAACTTCTAAGAAAATTGACTGCATATGAAATGAGAATAGTTAAATATAAACCCACCTCCAGAGAAGCATCATTTAAGACAGACAAGAATGAGGATTCTGAGCCTGATGAAATTGAACCAAACTTTGTGAGAAAACTAAATAAAGGATTAGGAAAATACAAAGGTAAACTTCCTTTCAAATGTTTCAACTGTGCTAAGATAGGTCATTTTTCAAATAAATTTCCTCACAAAATAAAGGATCAGACATATGATGATGAGGAGAAGCGCAAACACATAGATTTCTTTAAAGAGAATAATTTTAAGAAGAAAAGTATTTGTGTAAACAATGATGATGATCCTTCAGATGATGAAGACAATGACTCCTCTATTGAAAATAAACTAAATGAATTCATGCTTATGCCCAAAGAGGATTATGATAATAAAAGAACAGGAAGTGATGCTAATGAAGAAGAAGTTGTGGTTGACCTGGAAGGAGAACTGATCAGTGCACTAGAAGAGCTTGACAGACTCAGAATTAAGACGAGAAAGCAAAAACAATTTTTGATATAGTTCAAGAAAGGCAATAAAGAATCTGACGAAGAATTTTCCTTGCTAAAAGTGGAATTAGAAGAGGCAAATAAAATCGAACATATTCTGAAACAACATGTATCAAAAAATAAGGCAAGATGTGAAGCTCTAGAGGAAGAAGTAGTCAAAACTAGGAAAGAGATGGAGAAGTTTCAAGCCTTGTATCGTCAGAATCTGTCAAGTATCAAAGCATCAGAAGAATTGGCCACCATTTTGAATCAACAAAGAAGTCCAAAGATGAAAATAGGTTTGGGTTATGAAGAGGGGTCAAGTAGTGATCAGCCAAGCAACAAAGATCCCATCAAGTTTGTCAAATCTACCATCTATGACAACAAAAAACCTGCAGAAATAAAAGAAGATAATCAACAACCTTGGACGAGTAATGAAAGAGGTACCGGAACTGAAACTATAGATCAAATAAATAATGTACTCTTTGTTTAAATAAATCATCAACATGGAAGAAATGGACCTTCTCAAAGAAGACAACCATTTTCCAGGTACCAAGGTTTTTTGTATGGATATTGTTTTTTCTGTTCTAACTTTGGTCATAAAGCTGTAAATTGTTCTTTAAAATTGAGATATGAGAAATCAAGAAATTCAAGGTATAGATATCTTTCACAACAAAGAATGAGACAACCAAGTAACAAACCATCACAGACTGCAAATCACTTGATGGATGGGAAAAGGACACAGGTTAAGCATAACAATCGTTATGCTCCCTTATTCAATGAACCCAAATGTTACATCTGTTATAATTATGGACATAAAGTTGTTGAGTGTCGCTTAAAGAAATATGAACTAGATTTGAATCCCTTTGCTAAAAATATCAAGGGTTGGAAGAAGAAAGAAAGTGAAAAGTGTGGATTAGTGTTGTCAGCTCAAAGACAAAAGAACCATTGGTATATAGACAGTGGATGCTTCAAACATATGATGGGAGAAAAAGGTAAGTTTCTATCTCTAAGTGAAAGTAAATCAGGAAATGTAACCTTTGGAAATGATGCTCCAGGTAAAATCAACGGTAAAGGGATGGTGAGTTTAAGTAATGGAAAAGGAAAATCCCAAGATGTTCTTCTTGTAGATGGGCTGAAACATAATCTGCTCAGTGTAATTCAAATGTGTGACAAAGGATGTGAAGTGGTGTTCACTTCCAAGGACTGCAAGATAAAGTCTATAAACTCAGGACAAGTGGTGGCTAAAGGCATAAGGACAAAAAATAATGTATATGTGATGAAAGAAGATAGAGAAGAGTGTCATCTAAGAAAACATGATGAGAGTTGGTTATGGCATAGGAGACTTGGACATCTAAACTTTGATCATTTAATCAAGCTCAAAAATCTTGAGGCAGTAAAAGATTTGCCAAGAATACCAAAGCCACAAGATTATGTGTGTAAACCCTGCCAAGTAGGAAAGCTAACCAGAGCACAGTTTAAATCCAAGAGCTCTACTTCAACAGAGAAACCACTAAAATTAGTTCATATGGATTTATGTGGACCATCAAGACAAGAAGGCACAGGGAAGGAAAACTACTTGATTCTAATCATTGATGATTACTCCAGACTCACTTGGGTTGCTTTTCTCAAAGAAAAATCTGAAGCATTTGAGAAATTTAAAATATTTAAGGCTTTAATAGAAAATCAAGCAGGCAACAGATTAAAGGTTGTAAGATCAGGCAGAGGAGGAGAATTTATGTCAAGTGATTTCAAGGAATTCTGTGATAAACATGGGATCAAGAGAGAATACACTATCCTAGGAACTCCACAACAAAATGGAGTAGTTGAAAGGAAAAATAGAACAGTTCAACAAATGGCCAGGTCAATGATGAATGAGAAGAATATTGGTCAACCCTACTGGGTAGAAGAAATACACACAACACTCCATGTTCTTAACAAAGCCCACCTCAGACCACACAGTAACAAAATGCCCTATGAACTGTGGTATGGAAGATTTGCTTCAATGAAACACTTCAAAGTCTTTGGGAGTAAGTGCTACATAAAGAATAATAATGAAAACCTTGGCAAATATGATGACATGTTTGATGAAGGCATCTTCTTAGGATATGCTACCAATAGTAAAGGATATAGATTCTTTAATAAAAGATTGCACAAATTAGTTGATTGCATTGATTTAAAGGTTGATGAAGGAGTCCTAGTAATATAGGTGAGCAATATTGAGTCTACTTCAAAGGAAACGGGTAAAGCTAAAGATGAATAGGTCAAAGAATCATAAAAATAAGACTTTGAATCAGATAAAGATACAAATACTCAGGCAAATTCAAACCAGCAGACAACATCAAATCCTTCCTCCAAAATTACTCAAAAGAATCATCCTGCAAGTCAGATAATTGGTGAGAAAGATAAAGGTGTACAAACCAGGAGAAGGATAATCAAAGACATTGAGAAATCACATATAGCCTTCATATCCATGGTGGAACCCAAGAACTTTAATGAAGCCAATGAAGACGTAAATTGGTTAAAATCAATGAATGAGGAACTAGACCAGATTGAAAAGAATGACACTTGGGAACTCATTCCTAGACCACCAGATAAAAATGTCATAGGCTCCAAATGGATATTTAAGAATAAGTTGAATGAGTAGGGACAAGTTGTCAAGAACAAAGAAAGATTGGTCTGTAAAGGCTATGCTCAAATAGAAGGACTGGATTTTGATGAAACATTTGTGCCCGTAGCAAGATTAGAAGCTATCAAAATATTTCTTGCATGTGCTTGTCATAAAAGGTTTAAAGTCTATCAAATGGATGTCAAGTCAGCTTTTCTAAATGGAGATTTAAATGAAGAAGTCTATATGGAACAACTAGAGGGTTTCGAACTATCTGATAACCTTGACTTTGTATGCAAGCTGAAGAAAGCTTTATATGGGTTAAAACAAGCCCTTTGTGCCTGGTATCATAGACTAGATACGTATCTCCAAGACAAAGGGTTCAAGAGAGGAATAGTTGACAACAATCTATATATCAAAACAGAGGGTAATGATTTTCTCATCGTGTTGGTCTATGTAGATGACATCATCTTCGAATGTAATAAGGATTCATTGGTATAATGGTTTGCTTCTACCATGGAGTCTGAGTTTGAAATGTCTATGATAGGTGAATTGTCATTTTTTCTTGGTCTGCAAATTACTCAGAGGTATGAAGGAATGTTCATTTCTCAAGAAAAATATCTAAGATAAATGTTGAAAAGGTTTCAAATGGAAGATTCTAAACCCGTGGGCACACCTATGGTTACTAGATGAAAATTAAGCAAGGATGATGACTCGCCTGATGTTGATCAAAGTTCATATAGGTCAATGATAGGTAGCCTATTGTACATCACAACATCTCGTCCAAACATAATGCATGTTGTTGGAATGGTGGGAAGATATCAATCTACACCTAAACAGAGTCATTTTCTAGCTGTCAAAAAGATATTCAGATATTTGAAAGAAACAATGAACTATGGCCTATGGTATCCTAAGAATCAAAATTTTCAATTATCAGTCTACTCAGAAGTTGATTGGGCTAACTGCATGGATGAAAGGAAAAGCACGAGTGGAGGTGTGTTCTTCTTAGGAGATTATTTAGTAGCGTGGTTGAGCAAAAAGCAAGGTTCCATTTCTTTATCGACTACAGAGGCATAATACATTGTTGTTGCTACTTGTTGCACTCAAGTATTATGGATGATACATACACTTGTAGATTTGGAGGTAAAATATACTGGATTGATCACAATTCATTGTGATAACACAAGTGCCATAAGTGTGTCAATGAATCATGTATTCCACTCCAAGACCAAGCATATTCCCATAAAATACCATTTTCTGAGAGAGCAGGTCACCAATCAAATTGTTTAGTTTCATTACATTCCAACCATAGAACAAACTGCAGACATCTTTACTAAACCCCTAGCTAAGACACCTTTTGAATATCTCCATCAAAAGTTGGGTGTCATCCTGTCTCACATCTAAAGATAATCCATCCTGTTAGGTGGAGTTTGTGTTGGTTGAATATATGATACCTCCAAAAAATTACTGCAACATCTCAGGGGGAGCGTGTTTTTTTTTCTTTGACATTTATGTCAAAGGGGGAGAAGAACAACATGAATGGATGATACGGTTAGAGATCGAGGTCTAAGAAGAATAGTACAGTCTTTTAGGGTTGTCATCAATGCCAAAGGGGGATATTGTTGGCATGTTTACAGGAACAATGCACTTTTCATTGATGGAAAGAATACACAGGAAGAAGAATCTTGGGAGGAGAAGTGACAGTGATCATTGGATCACCCATTATGAATTCTCAATGGTCATCGGATTTAAATTCAGATAAGAGGAGCGCACAAATGGAGGACATATCTAAAGCGTTAGATCTGAGCACAGGGACCGATTGTCGTCGGATCTAGGAGAACCTGCACGATATTTAAAGTTCAACATGAAGTGGGCTTACAAAGTCCCAAAAACAAGAGGATCGTCCATCATCTGGCAGGACACGTGTCTACAGTTCAACATTTCATTGATTGGAAAGTCAAAGGAAGGAAGCTCTCTAACCTTCCAACTCGCGATATGAGAAATTGCGATAAGATCTGAGCTGTCAGATATGGATTAATTATGAAGGACCAACAACTATTAGATCTGGTGAAGCTGCAAGGCGGATAAGACCAGGAGTCATTCAAAACTCCAAAACTGTGAAGGAATCTTGGTCGTCCATCAAGGAAAGTCGTGGGTCATTGGATCCAGAGGACACATGTCGAAAGATCGTCATTTCGTTGACTAGAAATTCAAAGGCATGAGGTGCTCTATTCTTCTAACTCACGAAATGAAAAATGGTGAAATGATCTGAGCCGTCAGATCGAGGATAAATATAGTCCGCCAATCCAAGAAGGACATGTGGTGAAATATCATCTCTTTGCTAACTGGAAAGTCAAAGGAACGAGGTTTTCTAACCTCTCGAACTCGCGATGTGCAAAATCGCAAAATAATCCTAGTCGTTGGATCAAGGATGAATCTAGGTTGTCAGATCCAGGAGGCAGTTCATGACAGACCACGTCAGAAAGGACAAGTGGCATTCTACGTCAGCAAGGACACGTGGTGCAATCAAACAAGGACAAGTTTCAAGTTTACTCGTCATTTCATGCCACTGGAAATCATAATTCTGAGTGACACATAGAAGCCACTTGGCTTATGACACATCATTGAGTGACGCAAGAATGACATCACTCTAAGAGTTTAGTTTCAGGATTTTTAGCATCAATACTCCCCAAAAGTCCTGAAAGTTGAAGTTCCAGGACGGAGGATAGTTGTCTGTTCACCACGGATCGTGGACCATTGATCTGAAGAGCGAAGTGCTCAAATGACTAGCCAGTGTTCATATCTTGTGGTCACATCGTCAAGAGATGGAGAGTAGAGCTAGAGCTTCCAAGCTCCATTTCGGAGTTTGCGACATGGAGATTCGAGACGACTCTTCACAAAATCTCCGAAACATGAAATGCGAAATGCGTTTTCAAACTTGGCCCCTGGTCACCACCCATATTCGCATGAGTGGAAGGAGCTAGCATAGCTAGGCTCCATTTCGGGTACCAGAAGTTGGAGGAGTCAAGGGACTCATAGGAGAATCCACGAAACGAGAAATTGTGAAATGTAGTTTCAATTTAAGCCGTGGTCACCATCGGTGGTCATGTTGGAGGAAGGAGCTAGAGCAGCCAAGCTCCATTATAGGGTTCACAATATGAGGAGTCAAGGATACTCACAGGAGAAAACCCAAAATTTGAAATCACAAAATTCCTTTTTGAATAGGGTTGTGGTCACAACCATTGGTCACATCATTGAAGGTTTAGAGGAGGAGCTAGCGTGCAGCTAAGCTCCATTTCGGAGATCACAACTTGGAGAGTCGAGATGCCTCATCCCTAGATCCCCAAAACACGAGTCGCAAAAGTGCCTTATGAATAGGTGTTTGGTCACTGCTAGAGGTCACCTGAAAGGAAGGGTCTTAGCCAGAAGAGCTAGTGCCCACTATGAGGTTTTCTTCAGAAAGAGAGAAGGCGCCAAAATGGATGAACACGCAGAGTTTCTCTCAGTAACTGCTAGAACAAAGTGATTGCATTTGGTAGAGAATTTGAGGAGATGTAGAGTGTCCTCCTGAGGAGACGAAGAGCCTCGGTGTAACTATTAGAGACCACTGATGCTTTCTTCCAGATAATTCAAAGAGTATTTAGGGTGATTGACAAAGAAGACGAAGAGTCTCAAGGAAACTGCCAGTGGAGTGTAAACTCATCATAGATTCGACTGACAGATGGAAAAGGGTCGAAGACTATTACAGTCAGTAAAGCCAACATATATAAGGATAAGGGCCAATGACGATGAATGCAGTGAAGTGTACGTAGTGGGATAGCACATGCAGCATGCACAAGGTGAAAACAGACTATAAAAATGCAGAACATAGAAGAGATTGGCTGTGTTTTTTTAAGAGTGTGTTATGCAGGTAGAAGAAGGGAGTCTAAAGGAGAAACAGTGCATAACTGATACAGTAAAATAAGGTTGAGATGGACATGCAGAGATATAGAAGAAGATAAGAAATCTCAAGGAGATGTAAGCAGAGAGACATTGATACAGGAGAGTAGAGAAGCATAGCATAACATTGATAAGCCTGGTAAGCCAATGACAGCTGTAATAAATTCACAGAAAGCAAATTTTTATATTTCAGGGTGGTTGGAAGGTGCTAGAGATGATTGTTTTCCTCTGAGTGTCAAGTGGGTTCTTGAACACTGTAGCTACCATCTGGTAGAAACTAGAGAAACCAGGGTGGCATGGTGGTGCTAGGGAGAACATTGGTTCTCTGTTATACAGGTTGGTGCCTGTGTGACTGGAAGTTGGTGCTTCCATCCAATTGGTGTTGCAGCAGTGAGGGAGTTGGTACTTCCTTCTATTGGGTGCTAGAGAAACTAGAGAGTTGGTGTTCTCAGCAAGTAGCAGCTTGCAAAACAGAGGTGGTAGCCTCATTATGAGTTGGTGCTAATAAGAATGACAATGTACATAAAATAATTATCATATAAAGAAGAAGAGGTTTTCACCCTTTATGGGTTTCCTCAGGAATATCTGTCCTTGTACTATACATGTTTGGTATTGATGTTGAATACTCTATTGATTATTTATTGTGATCATCATTGAGAAGTTCTGTAATAAATTTAAGAAATGGATATAATTGTTTAAGAATAGTAATTATTGATTCACCCCCCCTCTCAGTTGTCCAACAATTGGTATTAGAGCTGGCCCCTTTTATCTAAGGGTAGATCTTAGAGCTTAAACATGTCAAGCCATGAAGGAACTTCAACCAATAAGGCCCCTTTGTTCAATGGAACAAACTTTGCCTTCTGGAAAGTTAGAATGAGAAGCTACACAATGGATTTAGGTGCAGATGTTTGGGATGTGGTAGATATTGGTTATGTAAATCCAGCTGTACTAGCTAATAAGGATGACAAGCTAGAATTCAGCTTCAATGCTAAGGATATAAATGCTATCTTGAGTGGGCTTGCAGAAGCAGAATTTGTAAAAGTTATGCACCTAGAAACTGCCAAAGAAATGTGGGACAAACTCATTAGCAATTATGAAGGTAATGAGAAGGTAAAGGACGCCAGGCTTCCTACCTATAGAGTACAGTTTGAACAACTGAAGATGAAAGAGGATGAAACTGTTGGAAACAAATTTTTGATAGTTGAAGAACTGGTAAATGCAATGAAAGCACTTGGTGAAAAAATTGAGGAACCTTCTTTAGTTCAGAAAATTTTGAGATCTCTACCAGATAGGTTCAACCCGAAGGTATTTGCTATAGAAGAGATTAATGATCTAAAAGACTTGGAGTTTGATCAACTTCTAGGAACGTTGACTGCATATGAAATGAGAATAGTTAAAGATAAAACCACCTCTAGAGAAGCATCATTTAAGGCAAACAAGAATGAGGATTCTAAGCCTAATGAAATTGAAGCAAAATTTGTGAGAAGACTAAAGAAGGGATTAGGAAAATACAAAGGTAAACTACCTTTCAAATGTTTAAACTGTGGTAAGATAGGTCATTCTGCAAATAAATGTCCTCTCAAAAGAAAGGATCAAACATATGATGACGAGGAGAAGCACAAACATATAAATTTATTTAAAGAGAATAATTTTAAGAAGAAAAGTCTTTGTGTAAACAATGATGATGATCCTTCAGATGACGAAGACAATGACTCCTCTATTGAAGATAAACTAAATGACTTCATACTTATGGCCAAAGAGGATTATGATAATAAAAGCACATGAAGTCATGCTAATGAAGAAGAAGCTATGGTTGACATGGAAGGAGAACTGATCAATGCACTAGAAGAGCTTGACAAACTCAAAATTAAGACAAGAAAGCAAAAAAAATTGCTGATACAGTTCAAGAAAGGCAGTAAAGAACCTGACGAAGAATTTGCCCTGCTAAAAGTGGAATTAGAAGAGGCAAAGAAAATATAAGACATTCCGAAACAACAGTTATCAGAAAAGAAGGCAAGATGTGAATCTTTGGAGGAAGAATTAGTGAAAACTAGGAAAGAGATGGAGAAGTTTCAAGCCTTGTATCATCAGAATCTGTCAACTATCAGAGCCTTAGAAGAATTGGCCACCATTCTGAATCAAGAAAGAAACCCAATTCTAAAAACAGGTATGGGTTATGAAGAGGGATCAAGTAGTGATTAGCCAAGCAACAAAGATCCCATCAAGTTTGTCAAATCTACCATCTATGACAACAAAAAACCTGTAGAAACAAAAGAAGATAATCAGCAGCCCTGGAGGACTAATGAAAGAGGTACCAGAATTGAAACCATAGATCAAAGATATAATGTACTCTTTGTTCAAAGAAATCATCAACATGGAAGAAATGGACCTTCTCAAAGAAGACAACCATTTTCCAGGTACCAAGGTTTTTTCTATGGATATTGTTTTTTCTGTTCTAACTTTGGTCATAAAGATGTAAATTGTTCTTTAAAATTGAGATATGAGCAATCAAGACATTCAAGGTATAGATATCTTCCACAATAAAGAATGAGACAGCCAAGTAACAAACCATGACAGACTGCAAATCACTTGATGGGTGGGAAAATGACATAGGTTAAGCATAACAATCGTTATGATCCCTTATTCAACAAACCCAAATGTTACATCTGTCATAATTATGGACATAAAACTCCTGATTGTTGCTTAAAGAACTGTGAACTAGATTTGAATCCTTTTGCTAAAAATGTCAAGGGTTGGAAGAATAAAGAAAGTGACAAGTGTGGATTAGTGTTGTGAGCTCAAAGACATAAGAACCCTTGGTATATAGACAATAGATGCTTCAAATATATGACAGGAGACAAAGATAAGTTTCTATCTCTAAGTGAAAGTAAATCAGGAAACACAACCTTTGGAAATGATGCTCCAAGTAAAATCAAGGGTAAAGGGATGGTGAGTTTAAGTAATGGAAAAGGAAAATCCCAAGATGTTTGACTTGTATATGGGATGAAACATAATCTGCTCAGTGTAAGTCAAATGTGTGATAGAGGATGTGAAGTGGTGTTCACTTCCAAGGACTGCAAGATAAAGTTTGTAAACTCAGGAAACGTGGTGGCTAAAGGCATAAGGACAAAAAATAATGTATATGTGATGAAAGAAGTTAGAGAATAGTGTCATCTAAGAAAACGTGATGAGAGATGATTATGGAATAGGATACTTGGACATCTAAACGTTGATCATTTAATCAAGCTCAAAAATCTTGAGGTAGTAAAAGATATTCCAAGAATATCAAAGCCACAAGATTCTGTGTGTAAACCCTGCCAAGTAGGAAAGCTAACCAGGACATAGTTTAAATCCAAGAGCTCTACTTCAACAAAGAAACCACTCCAATTAGATCATATGGATTTATTTGGACCATCAATACAAGAAGGCACGGGGAAGGAAAACTACTTGATTCTAATCATTGATGATTACTCCAGACTCACTTGGGTTGTTTTTCTCAAAGAAAAATCTGAAGCATTTGAGAAATTTAAAATATTTAAGGCTTTAACAGAAAATCAAATAGACAATATATTAAAGGTTGTAAGATCAGACAAAGGAGGAGAATTTATGTCAAGTGATTTCAAGGAATTATGTGATAAACATGGGATCAAGAGAAAATACACTATCCTAGGAACTCCACAGCAAAATGGAGTAGTTGAAAGGAAAAAGAGAACAATTTAGCAAATGGCCAGGTCAATGATGAATGAGAAGAATATTGGTCAAACCTACTACATAGAAGAAACACACACAACAATCAATGTTCTTAACAAAGCCCATTTCAGACCACACAATGCCAAAACGCCCTATGAACTGTGGTATGGAAGACCTGCTTCAATAAAACACTTCAAAGTCTTTGGGAGTAAGTGCTACATAAAGAATAATAATGAAAACCTTGGCAAATATGATGACATGGTTGATGAAGGCATATTCTTAGGATATGCTACCAATAGTAAAGGATATATATGCTTTAATAAAAGATTGCACAAATTAGTTGATTGCATTGATTTAAAGGTTGATGAAGGAGTCCCAGTAACAAAGGTGAGCAATATTGAGTTTGCTTCAGAGGACACAAGTAAAGATGAAGATGAACATGTCCAAGAATAAGAAAAATAAGACTTTGAATCAGATGAAGATACAAATACTTAGGCAGATTCAAACCAGCAGACAACATCAAATCCTTCCTCCATAATTACTCAAAAGAATCATCCCGCAAGTCAGATAATTGGTGAGAAAGACAAAGGTGTACAAACCAAGAGAAGGATAATCAAAGACATCGAGAAATCACATATAGCCTTCATATCCATGGTAGAAATAAAGAAATTTAATGAATCCAGTGAAGACATAAATTGGTTACAATCAATGAATGAGGAACTGGACCAGATTGAAAAGAATGACACTTGGGAACTCATTCATAGACCAACAGATAAAAATGTCATAGGCTCCAAATGGATATTTAAGAATAAGTTGAATGAGTAGGGACAAGTTGTCAGGAACAAAGAAATATTGGTCTGTAAAGGCTATGCTCAAATAGAAGGACTGGATTTTGATGAAACATTTGCGCCCGTAGCAAGATTAGAAGCTATCGGAATATTTCTTGCCTATGCTTGTCATAAAAGGTTTAAAGTCTATCAAATGGATGTCAAGTCATCTTTTCTAAATGGAGATTTAAATGAAGAAGTCTATATGGAACAACCAGAGGGTTTCGAACTGTCTGATAACCCTGGCTTTGTATGCAAGATGAAGAAATCTTTATATGGGTTAAAACAAGCCCCTCATGCCTGGTATCACAGACTGGATATGTATCTGCAAGACAAAGGGTTCAAGAGAGGAACAATTGACAACAATCTATATATCAAATTAGAGGGTAATCATTTTCTCATCGTGTTGGTCTATGTAGATGACATCATCTTCGGATGTAATAAGGATTCATTGGTACAATGGTTTGCTTTTGCCATGGAGTCTGAGTTTGAAATGTCTATGATAGGTGAACTGTCATTTTTTTGTGGTCTGCAAATTACTCAGAGCTCTGAAGGAATGTTCATTTGTCAAGAAAAATATCTAAGAGAAATTTTGAAAAGGTTTCAAATGGAATATTCTAAACACGTGGGCACACCTATGGTTACTAGATGCAAATTAAGCAAGGATGATGACTCACCTGATGTTGATCAAAGTTCATATA
Organism: Picea engelmannii; assembly: GCA_009831015.1. NCBI lineage: Eukaryota > Viridiplantae > Streptophyta > Pinopsida > Pinales > Pinaceae > Picea > Picea engelmannii. Next base: position 256,962 of record ML788956.1, read on the forward strand.
GGTCAATGATAGGAGGCTTTTTTTACATCACATCATCTCATCCAGATATAATGCATGTTGTTGGAATGGTGGGAAGATATCAGTCTGCACCTAAACATAGTCACTTGCTAGCTGTCAAAAGGATATTAAGATATTTGAAAGAAACAATGAACTATGACCTATGGTATCCTAAGAATCATAATTTTCAACTATCAGTCTACTCAGATGTTGATTGGGATAATTGCATGATTGAAAGGAAAGCATGAGTGGAGGTGTGTTCTTCTTAGGAGATTCTTTAGTAGCATGGTTGAGAAAAAAGAAAGGTTCCATTTCATTATCAACTACAAAGGCAGAATACATTATTGTTGCTACTTGTTGCACTTAGGTATTATGGATGATACAGACACTTACAGGCTTGGAGGTAAAATATACTACATTGATCCCAATTCATTGTGATAACACAAGTGCCATAAGTGTGTCAAATAATCATGTATTCCACTCCAAGACCAAGCATATTCCCATAAAATACCATTTTCTGAGAGAGTAGGTCACCAATTAGATTGTTCAATTTCATTACATTCCAACCATAGAACAAATTGCAGACATCTTTACTAAAACCCTAGCCAAGACACCTTTTTAATATCTTCGTCAGAAGTTGGGTGTCATCATGTCTCATATCTAAATAGAATCCATCATGTTAGGGTGAGTTTGTGTTGGTTGAATATCTGATACCTTCGAAAAATTACTGCAATAGCTCAGGGGGAGCGTGCTTTTTTTTATTTCACATTGATGTCAAAGGGGGAGAAGAAAAACATGAATGGATGCTACAGTTGGAGATCGATGTCTAAGAAGAATAGTGCAGCCTTTTAGGGTTTCCATCAATGCCAAAGGGGGATATTGTTAGCGTGTTCACAAGAACAATGTGCTTGTCATTGATGGAAAGAACACACAGGAAGGAGAAGCTCAGGAGGAGAAGTGACAGTGATCATTGGATCACCCATTCTGAATTCCCGATGGCTGTCAGATTTGAATTTAGACAGGAGGAGTGCGCATATGGAGGACATATATCAAGCATTAGATCTGAGCGTGGGGACCGACCATCGTCAGATCTAGGAGAACCTACATGATCTTTAAATTTCAACATGAAGTGGGCTTACAAAGTCCCGAAAACAGGAGGACCATCCATCAGCGAGCAGGACACGTGGCTATAGTTCAGCATTTCACTGACTGGAAATTCAAAGGAAGGAAGCTCTCTAATCTTCCAACTCACGATATGCGAAATTGCGATAAGATCTGGGTCGTCAGATCTGGATTAATTCCAAAGAGCCAACAACTATTAGATCTAGTGAAGCTACAAGGCGGATAAGACCAGGAGTCATCCAAATATCCAAAACTGTGAAGGAATCCTGACCGTCCATCGAGGATAGTCGTGGGTCGTTGGATCCGGAGGACACATGTCAAAAGATCTTCATTTCTCTGACTAGAAAGTCAAAGGAACGAGGTGATATATTCTTCCAACTCACAAAATGCGAAATGGAGAAATGATCTAAGCCATTGGATCGAGGAGAAATCTGGTCCGTCAATCCAAGAAGGACACGTGGCAAAAGATCATATCTTCACTGACTGGAAAGTCAAAGGAACGAGGTGTTCTAACCTCGCGAGCTCGCGATATGAGAAATCGTGAAATAATATTAACCGTTAGATCAAGGATGAATCTGGGTCGTCATATCCAGGAGGTAGTTCATGACAAACCACCTCAGAAAGGACAGGTGGTAGTCTATGTCAGCAAGGACACGTAGTGCAATCAGACAAGGGAAAGTGTCAAGTTTACTCGACATTTCAGGCCACTAGAAATCAAAATTATGAGGGACACGTGTTAGCCACTCGGCTTATGACATGTCATTGAGTGACACAAGAATGTCGTCACTTCGGGAGTTTAGTTTCGGGAGTTTTAGCATCAATACTCCCCCAAAATCCTGAAATCTGAAGTTCCAAGATAGAGGATAGTCGTCCGATCACCATGGATCTTGGACCATTGATTTAAAGAGTGAAGTCTCAAATGACTAGAAAGTGGTCATATCTCATGGTCACATCGTCGAGAGCTAGAGTTGCCAAGCTCCATTTCGGAGTTTGCGACATGGAGATTCGAGACGACTCTTCACAGAATCCCTGAAATGTGAAATGCAAAATGCATTTTCGAACTTGGCCCCTGGTCACTGCCCGTGGTTGCGTGAGTGGAAGGAGCTAGCATAGCTAGGCTCCATTTCAAGTACCAAATGTTGTAGGGGTCAAGGGACTCACAAGAGAATCCCTGAAACACGAAATTGTGAAATGCAGTTTCAAGTTAAGTTGTTGTCACCGCCGGTGGTCATGTTGGAGGAAGGAGCTAGATAAGCCAAGCTCCATTTTGAGGTTCGAAATATGAGGAGTCAAGGAGACTCATGGGAGAAAACCTGAAATGAAAAATTGTGAAATTCCCTTTTGAATAGGCCTATGGTCACAACCATTGGTCACATCATCGAAGGTTTAAGGGAGGAGCTAGCATGTAGATAAGCTCCATTTCAAATATCACAACTTGGAGAGTCTAGATGCCTCATCCCCAGATCCCCAAAAAGTGAGTCATGAAAGCACCTTATGAATAGGTGTTTAGTCACCGCTAGAGGTCACCTGAAAGGAAGGGGATTAGCCAGAAGAGATAGCGCCCACTATGAATTTTTCTTCAGGAAGAGAGAAGGTGCCAAAACAAATGAGCATGTGGATTTTCTCTCAGTAAATGCCATAACGAAGTGATTGCATCTGCCATAGAATTTGAGGAGCTGTAGGGTGGCTTCCAGAGGATCCGAAAAGCCTCGGTGTAACTGTTAGAGACCACTGATGATTTCTGCTAGAGAATTCAAAGAGTCTTCAGGGTGATCGACAGAGAAGACGAATAGTCTTGAGGAAACTACCAGTGGAGTGTAAACTCATCATAGAGTTGACTAACAGATGGAAAAGGGCCAAAGAATGTTACAGTCAGTAAAGCCAAAAGATCTCAGGAGAAGGGCCAGTGATGATGAACGCAGTGAAGTGTATGCAGTGGGATAGCGCATGCAACATGCACAAGGTATAAACAGGCTATAAAAATGTAGAACAGAGAAGATATAGGCTACTTTTTTTTAAGAGTGTGTTATGAAGGTAGAAGAAGGGAGTCTAGAGGAGAAACAACATAGAAGAAGGAAAGAACTGAGATGCATAACTAATACAGTAAAATAAGGATGAGATGGACATGTAAAGATATAACAGAAGATAAGAAAGCTCAAGGAGATGCAAGCAGAGAGACACAGATACAGGAGAGTAGAGCAGCATAGCAGAACATTGATAAGTTTGATAAGCCAATGACAACTATTGAATCACTGTAATAAATTCACATAAAGCAACGTTTTATATTTTAGGGTGGTTGGGAGTTGCTAGGGAGGATTGTTGTCCTCTGAGTGTCAAGTGGGTTCTTGAACACAGGGAGTTGTAGCTACCATCTGGTAGCAACCAGAGAAACGAAGGTGCTAGGGTGGTGCTAGGGAGAACATTGGTTCTCTGTTATACAGGTTGGTTCCTGTGTGACTGGAAGTTGGTGCTTCCATCCAATTGGTGTTGGAGCAGTGAGGGAGTTGGTATTTCCTTCTAGTGGGTTCTAGAGAAACCAGAGAGTTGGTGCTCTTAGCAAGTAGCATCTTTCAAAACAGAGGTGGTAGCCTCATTATGAGTTGGTTCTCATAAGAATGATAATGTATAGAAAATAATTATCATATAAAGAAGAAGATCTTTTCACCCTTTATGGGTTTCCTCAGGAATATTTGTCTCTGTACTATACATGTGTGTGATTGATGTTGAATACTCTACTGCTTATTTATTATGATCATCATTGAGAAGTTATATAATAAATTTAAAAAATGGATATAATTGTTTAAGCACAGTAACAACCGATTCACCCCCTCTCTCAGTTGTCCAGCAATGAGACTGATACATGTTGCCTTGCGAGTCAAATATAATTAGCAAGAAATCTCATGGCTGAGAAATTTTATTTCTCCTATATAAAACAATTTTGAAATTTATAATTTAAGATTGCTAACAATCTATTTGGCTGCACTAAAATTGAGAATATTGCAGGGAAAATGGTCTTGGACATGGTATGAATGTAAGCCAATAAAGAAGACCAGTGCTTGTTTTTGTGGGAACCAAACATAATGAGAGGAAATCTTGTGCATGGAAATTGTATTTCCCTATGTAAAATAGATTTGAGAAAATTTATAATTGAAAATTGTTATGATATGCTAACAATTTTTTTGGTTGCATGGAAAATGAGAAAAAATGTTGGCAGAGTGGTATTTCATATGGAGAGAATGTAATTCCATAAGGAAGACTGATATCTACAGCCGCAAGAGCCAAATATAATGAGAAAAAAACTCATGTTTGGAAAAAAAAATTCCTCTATAAAACATATTTCAAAATTATAATTGAAAATTTATGATCATGTCTCATGTTTAATGCACGCATATGATGTATATGGGATTATTTATATAGGTTATAGATTGCTAGTGGAAGTCTAGCAACAGTTGGCATTTGTTTGTGCAAGAACGCCTTGGAAAATGATGGATCACCCGAGGAACAATATAACAGTGAAAGGGATGCCTGAGCCTATATGGTGATTACAACTAGAAGACGAAAGTTGTTAGGATTGCAGAAGAACTAGGTTTTCATGCCTAAAGAGTGAACTCATGTGTGGGAGTTTCACTTTTGAAGAAACAAGTTGTCAGGATTGTAGAAGAAACATGTTGGTAGGCTTGCAGAAGAACCAGGTTGTCATGGTTGAAGAATTAACTCTTGTGTGAGTATGGTAATAATGTGAAGACAAATGAGGATGGTAAAATGGTGATAAATAAGTCAATCAAAGAATCCCAAAATCTCCTACAAGATATCAGTTGAGTTGGTAGCTTCAATTAAATGTAATAAAAACCAGACATGTATGCATTTGAGGCTGTTTATGATGTATAAATGCTGAAGGAAATTGAGGTAAGAATTACATCAGTTGAATCTCAATATTTGATTTGATGTATAGGCAGGAGGCCTTGATTATGAAAATATTAATTGTTGATTGGATGCATTTATGGGAAATATAATTGTGTGTTGTGTTATGTTGGTTATAATATCATAACCAAGTTAATTCAGGAGACATTAATTCTATTGTAACAATGAATTCCACTATAGATGATCATGTGTGAGGAAACCATGATTATATTTGATATGAAAAGGCTATAGTTCCATCCAAGTGCATAATGGTTTTCCCCTGTGTAACTGAGGTTTGGACTGCAACCGTTTTTCCTACATTGAATAACACTAAGGGATGATGTTCCTAGTGTTGTGTATGGGTCAAAGCGGAAGGTATCCAAATGATCGGATGGGATGTGGGGAAGAGTTTGGATGATGCATTGAGGTGTGAGCCATACTTTGCAACTCACATAGTGGAATACATGACATGAACATATGGTATTCCAAAGTCAATGCAAAGATGCATTGTGTAGATGTGACCATGGATATTGGCACATTTGTTTTGTTTATTGGTAAGTTTGATTGCATTATGAAAATATTGGTGTGCTGACAATGCATGTGTAGTGAATGACAATTTCATTCTAGATAATATGATTAATGGTTGAATGCCATTTTTAATGCGAATAATGGCTGGAAATGATTGAATTGTTAGTAAAATACAAATTTGAGATCATTTCATTCAAACAGTTGTAAATGTGCATGAATGCTAACAATCTATTTGGTTGCATTAGAGTTGAGAAAATGCAAGAAGATTGGTTCTAGATATGGCATGGATTTAATCCCATAAAGGAGACTGATACCTATTTTTTTGCGAGTCAAATATAATTAGAAGGAAATCTCATGCCTGAGAAATTTTATTTCTCCTATATAAAACAATTTTGAAATTTATAATTTAAGATTGCTAACAATCTATTTGTTTGTACTAAACTTGAGAAAATTGCAGGGAAAATGGTCTTGGACATGGTAGGGATGT